>JANPWX010000053.1:524580-555580 GCA_024734555.1 Trochalopteron elliotii
CTGGGAGCCCCCGTCGTGATGCCTGGAGACACCGGGAGAACAGCCAGGAGCTCACACAGAGGTATGAGACAGACAGTGTCTAGGAGTCCAGGGGGACATGGGAAGAAATGTCCATTATCTGCATCCCAGTGCCAGCCTGGCCCTTTGGCAGTTGGGATTCAGCACAGTATTGAGGAAAGGCTTTGCTTTCCCAGTGCCTATCTGGTCAGGCTGGTGTTACAGCCTCATACGGCAGGACATTCACTGACATAGGATATATCCTTATTTCCCAGGCACACAATAACTTCCTTATTTCTGCCTGTGCTCAAACACACTGTGCTTGCATCTGTCTGCAATCTAAAGTGCCAAGTACCATCCCTGTGGCACCATAAGGGTGTCTCTTATCCTTAAAGGACCTTCCTTTAAGGTTTGTCCTCCTGCTGAATAAAGCTGTGTTCCTCCCCCTACTCCCCGCCCCCAGCCACACCACGCTGGACTAAATGCTATGCTTCAGTTACAAAGACAGTGAAGATAAAGGATCTCAGCTGGTAAAGTCACTGAGAGCATCTCTCTGGCCGGCACAAAAGAGGACCCTGACAAACCAGGCACTGGCTGGTTTATCTCTGGTGCATTAGGACATGAACCCTCCTGCATCCCAGCAAAGCAGTCAGGACAGGAGACGTGGCTGCAACTCAGCTCACAATTCAGAATATTGTTTATGTTCAAGCCCTGAGCGTATCTATGGCTCAAATAAGGAGAGGGGATTCTGCTGAAGAAGTGAATGAAGCCATCCTGCACCTCAGCCACTGATTTTCAGCAAGCAGCAGTGCCGTTTTTCTTGTCCAAAGGCATTACCATGAAGCCGTTGATGACAGGGACTTAGCAGGCTTTCACTGGCCTCTTTTATATCAGTATTTGAAAGGACCCACTAGCTCTATTAAAACAGGGACAATAACAGAGAAAGTCCAAATTTACCCAAAATATTAATCAGCCTGAAAATATTGATTATATGGAAAAAAAAAACCAGATATATGCCAGCATCAAGTTGCTTCCCTCAATCATTTTTGCAAACAATCATTTCTCCCTTCCTTTGACTTCTGATCATGGAACTATCACACTCTAAAAGATAATTCATGCTGTTATCACACCTAATTAAAAGCTACTTAGCTGTAGAATGTGGGCCTCACTTTATTTTTAGATTCTGTGCAGAACTGAAATTATCTGCTGTAGATAATTCACATAAACTTGTTTTTCTTTAACATTTGGAAGAGAGATCTCTAGCCTATACAAATGTTCAATGAAATATTTCTTATGCAACTCCAACAAGCAGAAGGCATAACAAAAGAATAGTTGTTTATGCTGTAAAGAGTAAAAGAAAATGATGAGAAACTAAAAGGTGAATGATTTTTATACATGTAGGCAGAGCAGTTTCAAGCTGAGCCCACTTTGTTGATGTGTTTAGGAACAAGCTGCTGCAGCTACAGAGAGGTGGCAGAATAGCCTCACACATAGACCTGGAAATAGACGGTAGTGAGGAGGCCCTGGCCCAAGGCAGGGACAGCCTGCCTTGGTGCACACTTGACTGGATAGGGCCCTGATGGAACTGGGCAATGGCATCACCACATGCCTTGGCCACGGCTGGCCTGTCAAGCCACCCAGGTCTTCCCTCCCTGTTGTTAAGAGCATGGATGGTGGGCACACTGGAGGCACATTTTGCTGCACACCCAGGTTTCATCCCTGGTGTTTAAACAAGCACCAGGATACCTCAGTGGCTCTGATTGTACTGATGGACATGGTGGGACCTGGGAACTGGCTGGGTTGGTGATCATCCATGCTGATTAACTGTAAGTGTGCTGCAAAGCCAATGCCATGTAGCCTGGCATGGCAAGGCAGTGCCTGGGCACAGCCTCTGAGGTGGCACACAGGAGGGATTGTCCCCAGCAAGCAGCAGAGATGGGACTGCAATGCTTCCCATTTCCTTCGCCCTATGCAGTCTGCCAGCTCTGTCAAAGGAGGTTTTTCAGCCAGAAACTTCACTCCAAGTCATGCAATCCACACCCTGTGTCATGCAGAAAACACCATCCCTGTGGGCTGCTGCACAGCTTTACATTTGCTCAGACAACATAGGTTGGGGAGGGAAAAAAAAAAAAAGGAAACATCTCTGCATTAATACCGATGTCTTAGGGCCACAGGGGCACCAGATGGGAGACTAGGATCAAGCACTATGCAACATGGATATAGCCAGTCTGTGCCCATGGCAGCTCCTGGCTCTGTTTACTTAGTGATAAATACAAAGCTGGGGATGCCAGAAAGCTGCATAAGGCTCATTTCTCTGCAGAAATAAGCAAGAGACACAATCGGTGTTCAGCTTTGCAGATTATCTGGGAATGATGAAAGTCAGGGGAGAAAATAGCCTCCCTTCCTATGCTTAGATAAAGCTGCAAAAGCTGCAACATCGTATTAATGTTATTAGCTCCAGAAGATTTTTAAAAGGTTTTTGTACCAGGGAGGATCCAGCTTGGGTCTGCTTGAGGAAGGGCCCACAGAAAAGCTCCTGGTCTGCAAGCACTGCTGAGGGCACAGGAGAAGGGGCTGGAGCTGCTGCCTGGGGGCACAGATATGCAGTTGCCTGGTGCTCAGCTCTGATGGAGTAGGCTATCTCCTAAGGGAACTTTACCTTAGCCTTCCAGGTCTCGTCTGCACACAGTTTACGAGCAATATTATTGTAACTGAAAGTATGATTTTTTAAATATATTCTTTGTGTTGTGTGTTTTGTTGATGTTGTTTTGGTTTTTGTGGGTTTTTGTTTGTTTGTTTTGTTTTTTTATTTAGGTAATTACTGTAGTCCTAGCAGCTATTTTTATTTAAATTCCATCTTAAACTTCAGTTACACCGGGTAAAACTCGAGTGCTGACATACTTCTCCCACTATGAGGCTATCTGATACTAACTTAGGTATCTTCTTGTCTTGAATAGCTGTAACAACACAGGCACTTTTCCATTAACACAAGCGGTGACTGGGTCACTTAAACTGTTATCAGTGTAGTTGAAGTGGGACAAGTCTTGTGTCTCAGTAAACACTGAGAAGTTGGCTCTGTCTATGACTGCTGTTCTTCTCATCAGGGGAGAGACTGGCTTGACACAGCCTTCCAAAGAAACCTGCACTGCAAAGATGTAGGGGAGCTCTATGTAAATTACAGCCAAACCAACTTATTTTTTCATCTGTGAAAGCTGGCTTGTTAATTTAATAACAAATAAATGGCTGCAGTCAGGGCAAATCTATCATGTAAAGCAAACAGTCTTGCCCAGGAAAATATCAAGTTAATCTATGAAGTTGATTTCTCCTTCATTTAAATTACGAGGACTATCTTCTACACTCAAGCCACTAGTGACTGAAAATCCTGCAAAAAACATTGCATTAGGCACGCTAACAGCAACAGTAACCTGCTCATTTTTGAGTAGAGTACAACCAATTGGTTAGGATGACTTCAAATACTCTTCAAATGGCTGGATTATTTTAAGCCATAAATTCAAAATCTTCGGGGATCACAATAGTTGCTTCTCTGAGCTGTGTTACTGCTTGATAACAGCAGTGAAACACTGCAGACAGATGATAAAGCATTTTGATGTGAGCTCTTGTGAATGACACCGTGGAAGAAATCTGTCCCACGAGACCTGAGGAATCCCAACCATGAAGAAGAGTAATTGCGGTCAGATAAAAATGGCAGCTTGCATAGCACATCAACTTGTTATCTGAATAAATATAATTGAGCACATTTACTTGGACTAAGGGGACTTTTCATGTGCATAATTTCTAATCATCATGAGAAAAGATTGCACAATTTAAGTAATATTTATACAGTCCATTTTCCCCCCAGTTTGTACTGAAGAAATGTTACAGTTGAGAAAAACTCAGCTGTTGAGCCCAAGTAGTGTGACTCTCTGTAGATCATGGATTTCCATGGATTCATGCAGCTGCATATATAAATATGTGTACCAATACCTATTTGTAATTGCACATACACAGCCAGCAGTCTATTTGCAGATTGCCTGCATCTACTGCCTTTTGAGCCACAGAAGATCAAGAGTGCCTAGATCTAAACAGGTCCTGTTCAAATAGCAGCACTCACAACAACAGGATGGTCACATTCAGAAGAATCACCTCCCTCCAATTCCTCTGCCAAGAGGTGGGATTTAGAGACTGTCGGAGTTCAGAACAGGAAAACAAGGATCTCCAATATTAAGCCTGAAGTGGGCTTTGGTGGCTGCTTACACACATCAGGCTGCTGCCATCAGGTGACAGACTGCATCCAAGTTGCACCTTACTGACCATGGGTGGGGAGGTCTGATTCTCCAGCCCTTTCCCTACACCTTAATCCCAGCCTCCTCCCTCATTTCCCCAGCCCTGCTGGTTGCTGAACCCACACCAGAGCCAATGCATTTCACTAACCCTACTCAAACCACTCCAGCTGTTATCACACAGCAGGGCTGTGTGATTCCTGCTCTCCTCATAGTGGCCCCAGCACTTGCTGGAGCTGCTCTGAGCCACTCCAGCATTGCAAAAAACTAACAGGACAACAAAGGTCTTCTCCTGAGTTTGCACATTGAACTGCAGCAGCAGCAGGGCTGCAGCACAGCACTGGGGATGGAGGGCAGGAGGCAAGACCCTTGGAGGCAGCAGCAGAGTAGCCTGAGGGCTGATTTGGCAATACAGTAAATCTGGTTTAAGGTGGTTCATTTTCTGCCAGGTTGATGACTGACTGTCAGAAAATGGGGGAAAAAAATTAAGAAAACTGCTCTGCCTCACAAAGGAGTTCAGTGAGCATCAGCATTGGCACACAAGGTGGAGTGGGGAGAGCAGGAAAGGGTAAGGGGAAAGGAGAACATGGAGGGAAGAGAAGGATTTCAGCTTTTGTCAATGCTGGTTAGACTGACTCAGTGTATCATGCAGCTCTGCTCATTAAAATGCAGCTGGTCACCAGAAAACCTTCCCTACACAAAGGAGGCAGGACTCCTGTTCCTTCCTGTGTGCACGCCTGGAGGGCTGCCCAAGGAATGCCATGGGAAGGAGCAGATGGAGGGAAGGATGACCAGTGGGAGTCTCTGTTGTGAAACCACAGCCTGACTCTGAAAACTGCCCTCACAGTACAAACTGGCTTAGGGAACTGAGGTGCAAATTTTAAAATTTCCAGAAAATTGTTTTAGGAAAACAGTCTTTGTGCAATGTAATAAGTGGTTGGACTTCCACAAATAGGCAGCAGAACGGGCTACAGACTGTGGGGTGCAACAGTCCTGAGTTGTGGTAGGATTGCATGCCAGCCACACTGCCCCTTCAGCCACCCAGGAACACACAGAAAAAAGGACAGAAAGAAAGGACATGTAATGGACTCATCCTGTATGATCAGCGAAGGAACAGGGAACTGAAGCAGAGATACACTCTGTCCAGAAAGCATGGGTAGGAAGAAGGACCTGGACCTAAATTTAGGAGCATATTAAAGTTAAGTTATTGATATGCATGCACCCAGCTCTCCTCTGGCAGCCCAGAACACCTGTTTGTCCAGGTAACTTACATCACATCTGTATCCATCACTTTAGAGATCCACAGGGATCATTCAAGTCCCTGCTCTACCAACCATCCTCATTACTGTGTTCTGCATCCTTTACCTTGATTGACTCTCAGTTCATCTGAGGAGGAGGGAGAGGAGGAAGAAGATGTGACTATTAAAAAGCAGCAGTAAGAATCCTCTCAAAAATTTTACATCGAGTGTTCAGCTTGGCTGGTAAAGTGACGGAATTCACTGGATAATGAACCAGTTTTTCCCTCAGAATTAATGTAAGAGAGGAGGATGTGTCAGGGACTTAAGAAATATACCTTACATATGCAAGAGCAGAGTAATATTATGTGGAGGACAAAGACACAGGAACAGGACGGTCCAGATCATCACCTGAGGAGGACACAAGAAATCCACTCTCCTGGCTGCTTTGTCCATGAGAATGAACACCCAGCATCTTTTACTGTGAGTGTTTTTGATGCCTCTTTCTGAGCAGCCACATTCAGCACCATCTTCCTCAGATGAATTAAGATCAGTCAAGTCAATGCAGCGTGAAGGGCAGAAATGGAGGACAATGCCTGAGTGCTCTCTCTCTAAACAAAGCAGCCAAAATAATTTCCAACACTTACCTGCTCATTAATTCTGATGAGAAAAACTGCTTCCCTATCCATTGCATGGCTAGTGCTCATGCTTTTCAGGAAAATATGCTCAGTGGGAGGGAGACTATGGCTGTGTATTTCTTCTGACTAGCCAAAGTAAGGGCTGAAGGTGCTTCACAGTTCTCTCAAGGCCTGTGATTTCAGTTCACTGAATGTTGCTGTATGGAGAACAGAAAAGCCAAATGCACTCCAAACTGGAACTTTATATTTGAAGGCGTCTATGCTGTGGGGGAGCCAGGCCTGTTCAGGGGACTTAGGCAGGTTGGATACAAGACAACATTGCAGTCAGGTGTTTTTACAGAGGGTTATGGACCTTGCCAGATGTGCTGGACATTCCCATTTTAGAGGTTGCTAGCAATGCAGTGGTCAGATCAAGTAGTTGTAAAATCATACCCTAAGATATCCTCTTCAGCTGCCTGCTGGTCTGATTTATACCATGGCTTTGCAAATCAGCAGTAGGAAACTACCCCCTGGTCTCACCAATTACCACTGTTTGGACTTGTGATAAACCAGCCAGAAGAGAAGAACAGAGTAGTTTTTTAACAGAACATTAGTTTCTGTTTGGATTGCTTGTTTTGAAACCTCACAGCTTAGGATGCACTGTGAACAGTGACTAGGGAACAAAGAACATGGCCAAGCCTTGCCTGAACCAAGCCAACATTGCTGAAGCAGTGGTAGAGCTACATGCCTTTCTCTGCATCTCCTCCTGGGAGAGCTGGGAACTGTCAAAATCAAGAATAAATTGAAAACAGGAATGGCTCAGCTTTATCAAGGTATCAGCTAGTTTTCCTCAGAGTATGTTTAGATAATAGCACTAAAGAAAACAGAAGCTGGTTTACAGTAGAGCTGCTGTTACCTGTGTCATTCAACTGCTGCAAAAGCAGCACCAGGTAATTTTCAGGGAAAACCCACTGCATATAACTATGTGAGGGAGGAAAACAGCCCACAAATGAGGACCAGGAGGAAAACAACAGGAATACAGTCACAGCCAGGAAAGCAAAGGGAACTGACACTCATGTGGATGCAGAATAATGAGCTTTGTGCAGCTATGACTGACAGTGGGGCTTATCAGCAGCCCGAAATGGCAGGGATGCACCTCCAGAAAATGATATTGCAAATGAAGTGGAAGAATGAAAAATTATGACAGTGACTCTGACAAGCTCCAATGAAAGCAAATTCTTCAGCAAGTGCTTTAGCAGGCCCATAAGCAGCAGTGACACTGGCTGCAGATTCTCTCCTGAGGGCAGCTCAGTCCAGCAGCCACAGAGAGAAGGAGCAGTGAGAACAGAGCTCAGCCCTGACAGAGATTTCTGCATACTGCAGACAACTGAAAAGCTTCAAAGAAGGACCATTATTTATACAGCACTTATATTAAAACCTGTGCCCTCTTATGTGCCATCCTCTTCTTATCTGTCAATCTTCTCTGGCTTTATGGTACCATCCAGTAACAACCCAGTTACACTGTCAAACTTTTGATTCTCACACTTTAAAACCCAGGGTTCAACAACTGGGACCAACAGCCAACTGCCCTGTGGGATCTGGGGAGAGTTTATTTTCCCACTTTGCTTCCCATTGGGACAAGGTTTCATCTCCTTGAGCCTGAGTTCACCTGCAGAGACCTCAGGGAGTTTGGGATGTTCTTGCTGAAGGTAACTCCTTGCCAATGGGAACTGCACTTTAACGAAGGGGTGAGTGGAGGAGGAGGAGGAGGGTAGCTGAGTCCACAGGCCTGTGCAGGGCTGATGGTGTGTTGGGATTTACCACAGCCTCTACAGGATTTGTAGGCGACAGAAAAGAGACACAATCAAGAAACAAGGACCTTCTTCTGGCTTCCCTAAGAGCAGAGGGAGAAGGCTGCTCCAGGGCTTCCTGCAAGCAGCAGTTACACAGTCTCCCCCAGGGAAGGCCACCTGTCAGCCTCCTTCACCATGGACATTTCCATTTGGACACTGGCCTTTGCGCTTGCCTTTGCTTTATAATGAGACTACGCGGACTCTGAAGCAATTGAAAGAAAAAAAAAATAAAACTATGATTATCTGCTTTTCTGTGAAGGACACATTTATAATTGAGTCCTACAGACAGAGTTGGAGGACTGAAATGGGATTTTCTCCCACTCCTGTTTCTTTACTTTCTTTCCCCCTAGTACATACTTGTTTCACAATACTTTCTTGCACTAACCTCAGAGATGGACATGTTTTCATTCAGGCACTTGACCTATTGTCCTTGGGTATTGTATTTAACCAAACACAGCTCTAAGCCCCTAAGAATGAATGGATTACTATCTCCCTATGAATTTTGTAAAAATGCTGTAGGAAATGTCAGCTTCACAGTTTCCAGGGTTTGTGTTTAAGGAAAAATTATTATTGTGCCAAACAGTGAATTACCAGCTCCTAGCTCCTGCAAATGAGACTGATGCCAATCTTTCTCAGACATCTGAGAAAAACTGGGATTAAAACTGTGCTGCTGCAGTCCAAACACTGCCCTGTTAGCCCTGATATCCTTTGCCTCCCTGTCCCAGGAGAGGCCATGCCCATGCGGCCACCCTCACTTGGGGCTCAAT
This sequence comes from Trochalopteron elliotii, assembly GCA_024734555.1. Lineage (NCBI taxonomy): Eukaryota > Metazoa > Chordata > Aves > Passeriformes > Leiothrichidae > Trochalopteron > Trochalopteron elliotii. The sequence goes on from JANPWX010000053.1 coordinate 533,330, forward strand.
CATCACAGCTGGGGACACACAGGAGTGCTCCCCACACTGGCAGTGTCCTCCGTTAAAGGGAGACAAAGGTGTGACTGCCATCCAGCTGGACAGCTCACAGCCTGCATAGGGAGAGCCCCTCTCACTTTAGCTCTGGTGAATGCTGGTAAGGGTTTATTGAACAGCACAAGCCTCTGGCTCTGGAGCTGCTAGAGCCTGTTTTCCCCAGGCTTGGCATCACCTGCTTGGGTTACCTGTGATAAGGTGAGGCAGCTGCAATTGGGGCAGCTGTAAGAGCAAGACTCCCATGGGCTGTGTGGGGACCAGCCAGGCTGCTGTGATGCCCTGTGGCTTCTCTGATATCTAATAATGCAAGTCAGCTCACCTACCTGTGCTTCTGGGGTAGGGCACATGGGGAACTTGGCCGCTACCTTCATGACACAGGCGAGTACTTGAGATATTTAAGATTTCTGTTTCCATATCAAACTTGGCTGAAACCAGCCAAAAGAAATTAGGAATCCAAGAGTTCCAATTAGGAATCCAAGGAATTCAAAAGACAAGTAATATTTTGTGGTGTGACTCTTGGGGATGGTGCTGTACAGGGCCAGGAGTTGGACTCAATGATCCTTGTGGGTCCTTTCCACCTCAGCTTATTCTGTGATTCTGTGATTAGCTTCCAGCAAGCCTCAGCTCAAATTTCCTTCATTCCATCTCACCTGGTAGGCCTGATCCTTTGCCACATTGACTGGTACCTCATCATTTACACCCAAAAGTATGTGTAGATGTGTTATCACAGCTCCTCACAGGCACTCCTCACTCACCACATCTCCACTTCAGGATGCTGACCATGTCCAGACACCTGGAAAGGGTGGTGGTACCTGATGCAGTTAATGATCACTCTTCCTGGAAAGAAAGAAGGTGGAAGAGAATTATACCAAGAAAGTGTGCTGATACAAGAACAGCATGGAAGAATATAGTATGGATGGGAAAGGAAAGGAAAAACAAAAAAGAATGAGAGAATATGAAACAAAACTAGAAGGAAAGTGTAGGACGAGGTAAAATAAATCCAGTATTAATCTGATGCAAATTTACTTGCATCATTCAGTTAGAGACTACAGTACATATGCCAGTAAAAAAAAAGTGTATATATACAGTTTATGTATTCCTTCCCACGGATTAACTATTTTCTGGGAGGAATACTGTTCATTTCCAATCAGGAGAGCATTAGTACTTATAAAAAGAATCTCAAGGCAGGAGAGGACACCTGGCAGTGGTCCTTATCCCATAAGTGGTCTCCAGCTAGAAATCAGATTTGAAGTAAATAAACAAACCTGAGCAGGAGCATGCTCATCTAGGTGCTCTTAAAAATGAGCAGTATGTATAGCTCCTAATTACAGTGACATCTGCTTTGTCCTTAATGAGTGACAACTGAGAAAGTCTCTTCCCAAAAACACTTTTGACATTATCAACATAATCAGAAGTCATCCCAATATAGGCAGGCAATTAGTGATAACCACATTTCAAATAAGAAGTAAATCTACCACAAGTGTCAATATTCATCTGGAGAGTACGAATCTTTGAGTCATATTTAAATGAGTTGCCTTAATTAAACCGACAATGAAGTCAGTTCATGTTTATGAAAGTGCACCTCTTCCTCTATCATCACAGGTTAAAGATTCTCTGGAACTTTCTCTCCTTTCTTTATTAAGAGCTTGTAGAACTGAACCAAGTTTGATTTTGCAGGCTTGGGCCTTTCATCATACGTGGGCTCACCCACATGTTTTGGATGCTCACAGAAAAAGAACCTGTGCTTTAAAAAGCTGCAGCACTGCTGATTCTGATGTAAGTAGGGGCAGGTATGAGCCTTGGCCTGCATTGATGGGCTGCTGGATGTCAGGGTATGATATAACATTGCATGAAACTGTACAGATCTACATTTAGATTCACTTCTACATTTCAAAATCACATATAAAATTACATATAAAAAGATAAAGCCATGTATGTAAAGATAATACTATTAGGGTAGAACTTTATAGCATTCATAAAAAGGGGCAACTCTTGTCTCGAATGGCTGTGCAGCTGCACTTGCTTTTAGTTTTCAAAATATGGTGCTTATGAGCAAGAAACTATCTGATAACCAAATAAAAATGCAAAAATAGTTGCCTAAATCTACAAATGCAAGACCTTCCTGCATAGGTTTACTAAATTGAAAGTATGAATAATGCTATCTGAGCTAATAGTTGTTTCTGCAGGGATCTGGGGTATTTTTAATGTGTCCGAGGTGTCAGCTCTCTGGCTGAACTGGTCTTACATACCCAGTTCAGCCTGCCTTGATCCTGGATGATTTAAAAAGAACTATAACCCAGGATGGAATTGCAAGTCAGATCTAGGGCATCTGTGCCTGGGGTATTGTTACATTGTCTACAAGCATCATTCAATCTCCTTTTGCTGACTGCATTCAGCCCTTGTAAATAGAGTAAATACTGCCTCCAGCTTTAGGCTCTGCTTTTTCAATCGTAGGTCTCAAAGCTGACGACAAATAGGAGGTATGCATTATCAACAAGAGTTTGCTGAAATCTTGATGGAGCTATTCAAAGCATTTTTTATGTAAGGGACTGTGTTTGAGATAGGAACCTGCCATGTCAGAGGACAGGCTACTCTTTCTCCACCTGACACAAATCTCCCCGTTAACATTTCAATAAATGCTGCTCCTCAGTCGCCTCCTGGGAAAGGATCAGGGTTCAGGGCAACAGCTTTTTTAGGGATTGTAGTAAAAAGCACATTTTAAGTAAGTAATAGAGTTTTCTTTCAGTTCTGAAGATGAGTCTGGAGTGGTTCATGCCCTGAGTACGTAATCGTCTCTAGCTTTACATTTCCTGATGTATTTCTCCGTTTGCACAGACTTGCATCCATTGTCAAATAACTGCCATCTCCTTTTCCTGTCCTTGAAAACTAGCTCTTGTGTAAAACTAGCTCTACTGTCAAATTCTATCTTCCCTCCATGCAGTGTGTCTCGTTGTGATTTTCTTAAACCAGCTGATGAGAGGCATTAGACACTGTTCACAGGTGATAAAGAGCCTGTTTCAAAGCTTTGTCAATTTAATTTTCACTTGTTAATTAGAATCAAAACTTTAATAAAATATCAGCTAAGTTGAAAACGTGGATGGAGGGGGATATTCGGTTTGTTGAATTATTGGGAAATTCCTAACTATGGCTACACAGCTAACCTTAGACAGGAGAGCATGGTTGACATCCCAGGTCAAAAATACACTCCGGTATAAGCTGCAGAACGCCTGCAGGCACCTGAGCCGCTCTGAGGGGATTTTCGGGATCTTCCTAACCTTTACCAGTCAGCAGAGGGCAACACAGTCGCAAAAACAGGGAAAAGCTTCACAGGCTCTTTACAAATGTGTAACCCAAACCCTCAGCTCCCTAAGCTAACAGAGCAGGATCAGATTCCAGCCTACTGCAGCCAGGGGCGAAACATTTTGTACAAAACCCTCTTTTCCCCAAATACCGCTGATAAGCAAATGAAAGGACACACAATAAGTAAACCAACTACAGTTGTCAGTATCCCAGTGGAATAATTCAGAATTTCTATGTGATAATCAAAAAATATCTGACCACAGTAAAACACGTGAGCTGGCTACACACATTTTAAATGTAAGTTCAGCACAGGTATATGGGACAGATTCTAAGCTGGAGAACTAAACAAATGGAAATTCTGGTGTAACCTTGAAAAGAAAGTTACAGGAATGGATTCTTCCACTCTTGATGGCAATGGTACAAATACTGGACCAGACCATAAGGGTCCAAAATCTAGTAAAATATGCCCTACACCTGAGTGGTACCCTGGCATCCAATGAATAGTATTATGGAGGGGCTTAATCCCACTGTGCACCTGGGTTTTCCTTCATGGAGGGTGGAATTTGTGTGAGATTAGGGTCGAGGAGAGACAGATACATGAACAGTGAGGAAGCTCAACAGAGCTGCAACAGAAACAACAGATAGGAAACATGGCTGGACAGAGGAATCCACTGGAGATTTCTGATCCTTTTTTAAAAACAGTCACTGCCTGTATGCCAAGTCTCTGAGAATATGAAAACCATAATCAGCCTTGATCAAATATCAGTTATGCTCTTCTGACAATGACCAGAAGTAGATACCTAGAGAAATGTTTAAGCAAGGAAATGCCTGTAGAGATACTGCCCAGAACATCCTGCCAACCAGTCACAACCTGCAGGGCAGCAACTGCCTGGATCATATGGGCTGTGCTTGTGTTTATCAGCCCTTCACTGATTTCTCTGATGAGAATGAAATGCATGAAGACCTTTATCACCCTCCAGTTCTGTGGCAAGGAAGCCCATAGAATTTTGAAGAATCACCTTGGGTTTTGCCCTGAAACTTCTTACCCACTGCTTTCCCTCATGCTTGCACTGGAAGGGGTGGTGAAAATCCTCTCCTGCTCCATATTGCCCCAGCACTTAGATGTTGTCTTCCTCTCTCCACTGTCACCTCTTTTCCAGCGAGAAGAACTGTACTGATTATTTCTTGCTGGGAAGAAGCCCATTCCTTTGACCACTTTTGACATCCTGCTCTGAACATTTTCCAGTCCCAATCCAGCTCATTTGAGAGGCAGTTGGACTTTCCACTTCTTTTTTTCAGGGGATGACTGTGAACTGTACTAAAATAACAACTATAATTGAAGATTACTAAGGTACAACACTCCAGCTGCCTATCTGCCTTGTCACGATGCAGCACAGATGTACAATAAATACTACCAAGACTTGAACAAATGACAATCAGAAGTCAAACGAAACTAATGAAAATCAGAGGATGATGAAAATCATTCCTTCTTCTTTACTCCACATCCTAGAGGAAAACTGTCACAAATGACCACCTCCTTCCAATTCTGTAACACAGAACCCTGTATCTTACTCTAAAGGCATCTGTTCTGATCTCCCATAGTCAGCGTGGCAAGTTCAGGTTTCCAAGCCAGGCACAGCTTTCTTTTCTCATAATGAATTCTGCCTTTCCAGCATATCAGACATAATGTGGTTGCTATGGAATTGAGTTTGCCTTTTGCTGTTAAAAGATGATGGGCTTTCTCATTTAGCAGCATGCCGCTCCATGGTCAGGGCCTGGAAAGGCCTCCAGCATCTGGCACACCAGAGGTAGCTGATGCTCCCCTTTCAGGTCTTTATGATCCAATTTACATTTTCCATATGTGTTCTTTCCAAGCAACTACTTGCTGGTTTATTGTTTTTAATTTCACTTCATGAAGCACAGTTGGCCACTAAGGATTCTTGAACAGATTTTTCCATTTCTGGAGTGGGGAAAAGCATGAATGTAAAATCTGTAGCTTTGGTTGTTACACATCTGCTCCTTCTTACTGCAAGCACTTCGACAAACCCCGCGGCAGCCTGAGGGTTTGCTACACCCCCCTACATGCCGGGACAGAGCAAGTCTGCTGCAAAACGGCAACAACTTTTTGCACTGGAGTAGGAGGGATTCATGTCGCTGCAGGTGGCTAAATATCCCACAGGTCGCTCTCCTGGATCCATACTACCAGCCAGGATTGTTTGGCACCCAGGAATAAGGTCTCCCTGTAGCTGAGCCTATTGCCAACACGCGCGGCGGAGACATGAGGGGCTCACACGCTTTGCCGGAGCCAGAGCCGTGCTGCGGAACACGGACACGCGGACACACGGACACACGGATGCAGCCCCTGGGCGCCTGGAGGAAGTGAAAGGCTCTCCTCCAGGCACGGAAGGTGTCCATTCTTCTCGCAGATAAGGAGCGGGGCGCTGAGCCCCGCGGCTCGGCGGGGATGCCGGGCGGGCCGTGTCTGCAGGCAGGCACGCCGGCCTGGCCCCAGCTGTGCGCTGCTCCACACGTACCGGGAGACCGGAGGAAGGATTTCCTCTGCTTGCTCCCAGCCCCTGCACGCAGCCCGAGGATGAATCACGAGCTTACAACTGCAAGATACCGGGGAGTTTTTTCAGCATCCTGGATGCAACCTACCTCAGCCCTAAAAGAAAGCTGTGAGATAGTGGTGCTCCACCCTCTCAAGCGCTGTAAAAAATATACTTCAGCTGCACGTTTCATTTTGCTGTCCCTTATGGGAGTAGAAGTGAAGGCAGAAAAAAGCAGAAATTCCATAGATGAGTTATGCGGAGGCTAAAAAAACCCCACTACAACTCACAAATTTAGTTTTCCCAACTGTTTCTCTTTTCAACCCCCTTTCTGAGATGACACTGGACAGTTTCAAAACTGATTAATGAGTGTTACATTGTTGACTGCCCGGAATAGCATCCCACCGGATCAAAAGAACAAGCAGCCTCATCAAAGAAAGACCAGACACAAGGGATTACACCTCACATGTCATTGGAAACCCACCTATGAAATCAAAAGGAAACTGAAGGCCATATGCTCAAATTTTATGGTCTTCCAGGACTGAAATATCAGATTCCAACCCAAACTGTGCAAAAACACTACAATTTTCAGCTAGAAAAATCTGTCAGCTGACATGCGGCTGCTTGACTAGAAAACACTGATTTTTGTCAAGAAGGGGTAGGAAACAGTTAAAATAACTCTGTATGGTTATTTCTTAAAAAAAAAAAACAACTTTATCTTACAAAACAAGTTAAACCTACTTGAGTGATTAACAAGTGGGGAATCCAGGGTCAGGTTTTGTAAGGCCTGTCCTGCTGCCAGCTGCCCATGGGCTGGGTGGGTTTGGGAGAGCAGAGCAGAAGTATGTCCCCTGATGCAGCATATCTGGAGAGCATGATGGTGCAGAAGACTGACACATGGGGTAACACACTCTCTGAAAGGTGATCTTACATTAATAGTCCTGAATCAGCAATCTTAAAGCCAAAATCTCCTTAGATATCAACAACCATGAGAATGCAAGACACCTGGCAAGAAATTTTGGGATTTGATTGTTGCAGCCTAGGTAGGTCAGAAGAAAGTTGTGAAATGTCAGAGTGAGGTGTCTCCCAACTTATTTCATGAAACTCACAATGGAGAACAGAATCCCTGTCCAGATGAGCTCTGGCCAATACAGCAGTCAAAAGTACCTTTTGTGCTTTTTTCATTTCTGGAAAGATCTGTGGTGGGGGCGAGGGAAAGGCTGTCCTGGGAAGTAGAAGGAAGTGGCTACACAACTGTACTTGCCACAGTGAATTAGGCAGCCTGCCATAGGGCCAATTCAGAAAAACAAGTATCCCCTAGTGAGCCACGGTGCTGCTACAGGACAAGGACAGCCTTTCCACCAAACACCTGGTACAGGAGAGTGCTTCCTCTCAGTCTCTGCTTAGTTCTCAGCCTCAGGCTTTAGTGGGATGATGACAAAGATACATTTTTAAATGTATGTGTACATTGTTTTGCATGGAAGTATATGAAATATTTATATTTAAGTGAATTTAAGGCTATTTGAGGTGAAAAACAAATATACAATATGTGACCTAATAGATTTTTATTTATATGTGAAAACTGTTGGCATCAGTATGGAAGCTGCTCTGTGCATGTGCTCTCCTAGGAGATGGAATGGTCCTTTGATTAGAAAAAAAAAAAAAAAAACCACGGTCATGTACTGTCCTTTGGAGATTTTTAATTGGAATAGCTTCATTGTAGCTCCATCTCCACAAAGGGAGATGGCAGTTTCATTTCCTGCTTTGAAGACTGCCAGCAGTGTTTAGACTTATGCCCAGGACAAGAACCTAGATATATTCGTGTGGGCATGTAAAATCGATAGCATGGAAAACAAAATGAGAAAGGTCCCAGCATTTATCTGCCATGCCCCACTGCCTTCCCACTGAAGCAGCAGTGGGCTTGTGCTGGCAGAAGCATGGCTGAGGCATCAGAGGAACGGGATGCAGCAGTGGGAGGCAGTGTTGCATCATCCACATTTAAAGTCACTCTGTTTTCCCTTCATAAACCAGGGGAAAGCACAGTTCTTAAAAGCATTCAGAGGAGGAGACTATTCAACTCTATTTTACCAGTGGAAGCATTCCACTTTCCTATCCTATTTGAAACTATATGCCTTAGTGCTTCAAAGTCATTTTGGAAAGAGGAATGAGTGCATCAAGCTTCATAACTCCTGCAGCATAAAGAGAGGTCAGGAGTTGGTTTTGCATAAAAATTATGTTATCCAGTTCACAGGGAACTATAACAGCCAGGCAGCTTCAGGGATGGAAATAGAATGGATTAGACAGATTTTATTGCTCCTGATCACATGGTGCTGATGAACAGAAAATTTGTTTTACAGTTGCACAACCAATCAATCTAACTCCAGCCTTCTGGAAACAGAACTCCAGTGTAAATCAGTCCTCAGAACTCCCTTCATGATCAGTGGCAAATGCCAGGTGCTGTCAGGGAGGGTTTCACTCCCCATGGTAGCAGCCCCTGTCCTGAGATGCCACACAGCCACTGTCAGAGCAGCACTCAAAGTCTGGTGTTGCTCACCTGGGGAGCCCGCAGCCAAAGAAGTTGAACATGGTGAGCTCTCCAGAAGTACTTCCTGAAGTTCAAATAATTCCATTTATTTTTCTTTTATAGTTGATAACCCCAAGTGCTGCTTTAAGGATGCTAGGGTCATGCAACTCATTGTGACACATTTGCTACATTTTGTTTTCCTGGAATTATATAGCCTTTGCTTCTCTTGTAGTATCTGTCCTGTGTATCCAGGATTAACACATCAGATAGAGGAACCCCAGAACCACCACTGGGCTTTGTGCCCTTCTCTGGGATTTCAGGGCAGAGAACAAAGCTACTGAGATGAGAATTGAGCCATTGACTCATTAAATACTAATTACTTCTGTGTTTTCATTTTATTTGTTGCAGTTTGGCTAATTTGTTCCCAGCTGGTTAAAAATAACCCTTCCCAAATATAAATCACTATAATGGTTTAATACCACATCATAAAATAGGATGTGTAATAATCCACCTTATCCCTTATTCAGCTGGAGGATAAAATAACCACAAAACAAAAACCAAAATGCCACAAACTGCTTTATTTTTCTGCTCCATCCATATCAGTGTTTGCTGTGGCTCATTTGTTTGCAGGCTCTAGAGATGCTGTTTCAACTTTTTTGCTTAAACAAGCCTCAGTCCTTGGAAGCAAGCTAACACTGCACTTCCAGGGAGTGACTACTCCACAGTGATTCTGAGCTGGGCTCTGCTCATGATGCTAAGGCAGTTATTGGATCTCCTAAACACCTCCTTCCAGGTTCTGGTCCCTCGTGTGCACTCCTCAGAGCCATTGGGCTAGAGCTGCCTGGTTCTGAACTGCCTTTCCAGGTCAAAGCTACAGAGCCCCAGGCCCACCAAGGGAGGCAGAAGCTCAGGCAGCAGACGCAGACCATGAACGATTGCATGTGTCTGCTGACAACTATTTCTGCATGTCCAGTCCTGTCACAGCTGCTAGAAGTCAGGGTGGCGTTGTTTCTAGGATGGACAGAGAGAAGAGATGATGACAGTGTAACCTATAACTAGGTATAAATTATTAAAGGACCAGCTCTCTGAATCTATGGCCAAATTGCTTCTCTAGCTTTTCAGTTAAGTATTTTGCACAGCCAAGGAATCCCTGACTCCTAAATTCCTCCCTTTCCCCTGTCACATGACCACAGATGCTTTGTATTTGGAAGCCCATCTGAATTTCATAACCAGTATTTTTGTCACTTATTAGCATGATGGTTCACATAAATAGACTGCTTGAATATGAATGCAACCATCATCATCACCCTTCACCTTAAGCAGGCAAGATGAGTGCAGTGGGTCTGCACTGATCATCCTCCAGACCATTTTTTGGCCTTGAAAAACTCTCTTTTCTTTGAAAAAGGATCCTCCTGCAATTACTACTGATACATGGCAGTTGCTGTCTCAAAGAAATTGCCATGCCAAAAAGAACTGAGATGTATTTTTAGACAATTTAGAGTAAAGCAACAGCCAGGTACTTTCCAGGTACCTATGACACCACTGCTTCTCTATGGAAAATGAAAGCCCGAACAGTATAAGAACAGCTGAGATATTTAATCTGTTCACTTTCATGACTTTTCTGTTAGATCACTAGTGATACACAGCATGGAAAGTGGGATTCTTATGCATTACTTCTTCCGTCCCCAAGCACATATGACTCCAGCTCCAGCCTTCAAATGCACATTTACACAGACTCATTTTCTCAAACGTGCCTGTGCCCCATGGAATTCCCAGCTGTAGTACTGAAACGTGTGCTCCAGAGAGTCTGCCTGGCACTGGTCTCACATCCTTTCAATATGTACATGGAGGAGGCACAAGAATAGTGCCAGATGGCAATGGGAATGGAAATGATATGACGTACATACGTGATGTGATTTTCTTTCTTTTTTTTCTTTTTTCTTGTGAATAAAGCATCTTGTGAAAAGAGGAATTAGATGCAGTATTTATAACAGTCCTTCATAAACATCCCCAAATTCCAAGCAGAAGACAAAAGGCATGAATCATATCACAGCAGGCGCTATAGCTGGGGAAGTGGCCTTTATGAAGATTGCTTCCGTAATTTGGGCTCCAGAATGAAAGAGAGCTGCTCTTAGGAGATCTGTAGGAAGTTGATAATGGCTTATTTAATTGCAGTATCACTAATAAAATCTGTGTTTTCATCAGGAACATTTCCTTAGCTAAAAATGCCATGATTCTTCAACTGTAGTTTGATCCTGTTCATTTTGTCTATAAATGATATAATGCCAAAAAAATAGATTAGGACATTATAGTTTCCTTTAAAAGGAAACTTTTAGACTGTGGCTGCAATCCACACCATAGAAGATGATAATCCCACAACAACTGACTTGGTATGCAGAAATAAAACAATAACTCATAAACCAGAGATCATAAAGCAAGGAAATTTGTTCTCTATCAAATGAGACTATAATTTGCTCTTTATGACATGACAGCTAAAAATCTCCCATTAATTGAGTCTTGTCATTAAAGGAATTTTTCCCTTGCATAATTCTCCCACAGTTTTGGTGGCAGTTTTATGTTTTTAACCTATTTGGTGACATTGAACTTTCATCGTATTCCTTGCACCAGAACAATATCACCTCATTCATATTAGTCATGGGAAAATCCTGAAATAGAAAGGATGTGATCTGAAGCAACTTCCGATGTCTACACTGAAAAGCCTAAGACCATCTAGATTCACAGGACTGATGGACACCAACTATCAAATCACAGGGACCTACACACACCAGTCATTTTCAGATGCATCTGACTTCAGACAACCACAATGGAAAATACTAGCTATCAATACAACTTAACATTAAAATATAAACTACCAGCCTACCTTTTCCCACTATTTAGCACCAAAAGTTTGGCAAAGCTGACAGCAGGTCTCAGATCATACAGCAATGCCAGCCTTGATTTGTAGCTAGACTTTTTTTCCTATTGAAAGTAGGCAGAGATTTTCTGGGAAGCAAATAGTGGCATTAATAAGCAGTATGTATTGCTGCACTCAAACATCTGTGAATACATTCCCTGTATACATACAACAGAAGGGAACAGGATGCTGTAAATCACAGGGAGATGTAAGACAGGGATGGCCAACAAATACCCAATGACTAGGTGCAGATAACAGTATGATTATCATGGTATCCTTGATGCTGGCCTTGTGCCTTGTTTTGTGGGCCATACAAGGCCTGGTTTGTAGTTTCCTTACCTTTGTATCATTAATCTCCAGTGCAGAGGCTGCAGCTGGATCCAGAAGATGCGCAGAGGGCACAAAAGATGTGTGGATCAAAAGGTGAAGAAACTCTTCTTCCTGCACACAGATATTTTGGTACAATCCACATTACCCTGTTTAAGGTTCTCAGCAGCTGGTGCATCACTTCATAGCACCTTCCACCGGAGAAGTGCTCACAGTCAGGTCAGAAAGACACACAGAGTTCTGTGAGGAATCCTGCACACTGCCTTGGTAGTGCTAAGCATCAGGAAAGCCAGGCAGAAGAGGATACAATGAGATTTTAATAGGAATATATCACTTCCAGTTTGTTAGGACTGCAGTTCAGCCAAGGGAAGATAAGGCTGCAGCATTCCTTTGCACTTTACCATCAAACCAAAGAACTGCAAATGATAGCTGACAACAGCTTCAAGGGGGGAAAATGGATGAAAGCAGAGCTTTCTCAAGCAAAGCATCAAAGTGTGAAAGGCAAAAAAACTCCCAGGGCTGTCTACTTGCAAGCAGTACCAGACTGCCTACAGGTGACCCCAGAAAATAACAACACCCTCAAGGGAATAGGCAAGATAGGATAACATGATAGCCACAAAATCAAATATTGCCAGATATTTCCCTCCCAGTCCCACAAAGGAAATTACTGAATGATAACCAGGGCTCCCTAATAGCCATTTTACAGACTGTGTGATATTGCATAGCATTCAGGAAGGTTCATCAGCATGAAAAACGTGTGTGAGAGAGGAAGATTTATTGTGCAGAAATGTACAGTGCAGTCATGGCTGAAAGCTATGATTTGTTATTGCACTCATGCAAATTGGAGCAAATTTGATCACATTTAACATATTTTCATCAGCAGGGAAAAAATTCTATAGACAGTATTTTTGAAAAAAAGAAATTACAAGTACAGTCAGAAAATAAAGACTGTCAGTTTTTGCTAGCTGAAGGAATGGCTGATATTCAGGAAAAAAAGATACTTTAGGGAATAATTATTACTTTGATTTCAGTTTTGTTGTCTAGCTGATGAGACTCGGTAACTGAGACAGGCTTGCTCTGATAATGCTGACAGGGTCACAAGACTGAGGATGACAGCTTATTTTCTCATGACTTCTTATCATACAGAGGGTTGTCTTACTGATAGACATTAATATGACAGTGCTGCAGCTGCCTCCATCAGATGTGGTCCCCAGGGCTGTTAAAGCATCTGTTACTTTTCACCTTTCTGAAGTAATTGCAATTGTCTTCTACCTGCAGCCTCATCATTCTGCTGAGATATTTCTACATTATGCCCATTATTGAAGGGGAATGAATAATATATCATCAACAACCAACAGCCACTCACTTTGTCTTTCTAAATTCCTTTATCACTACAGAACACATGAATGTATTATAATAGCTATACTTGTGTCCTAATCTGCATCCATTGCATTCCTTCCATTACGTGCAGTCATTATATGGTTGTAGCAGAGGTATTATTGCTAATATCCATGAAATATCACTAAGGCTCTCCTTTCAAAATTTTTTTTAATAAGACTTATAGATCTAGAAATTCCACCTTGATCATATTTTTTCCCATTTTAAATTCATCTTTGGAGAGAGTTTTTAATGCATTTTAACAAATTTTTCTCCCATATGCTGCCCAAAAATAGTGTTACTATTCAACAGCCTTTCATCATTCATTAGAAGACTGGTGTGGGAGGGGAAGGGAGGGATGGGGAGGCAGCACAGGAATCTCTATCTCACATGCTTCCCCTTAAATTTGCTAGAGTTAGCCTCAGTGTTTTGACCCTCCCTGCATCCTCTTAAAACTTGCTTCTTGTAAGAAATCTGGCCACTGAAATGGAGGTAATCAAAGAAGAATGTTCAGAACCTTGCTCTCCTTTATGGTAGTAGGTGTGATTCTTTAAATTTTATTATAAATTTCCACTATTTACTATAGGATTTCACACCACCCAATTTTGAAACTGGACTGAGTTTTCTACTAGCTTAGAAACAAAATCCATTCTTGAAATTCTAGGAATAGTATAATTCCCTCTCTCGTACAGTGTTCCCTGAACTCTGTAAGTACACCCATTTCTTCAGCTGTGCTCATTAAATAGGTAATTAGTATAATGGGTTTGTAGGAGTCTGAGGTGATTTCACAAAAAAAGTATAAAATATTTTATGTTTAGTTCAGCATGGACAAACTGTGAAATTGTATTTGACTTAGACTGAAGAATTGCACTAGGATGGAGAATTAAATCAGTCTTGAACCAGTAATTTCAGGATGCTTACATATTAAAAATATGTACTTTGCTACCCTCAATTAAAGAATGCTTTAGGCTGCATTCATTTCAGCAGCTTTTCAAAGACAGGTAAATAGTACCAATATTATCAAGAAAGAAGAATCAGATATAGTGCAAATTATTTAAAATACTGGTGCCAAATTTTCTTCAGAAGATTCAAGAATGAGGATGCAATCAACCTCACCTCAACCCAATCATCCCTAAGTTAGGTGTCTAGTCTATACCACATGCCCAGGGAACAGCATGGGGAGAAGAGAGATAGCAATCCCCAGACAACCCAGCCCCACCTCAACCACTTTACACCTCTCTTATCCAGGCTTTGGCAAGCAGCATTCAGCACATTGCCTGTGCTCTGCATACAACCAAAAGAAATGAAAAGTGCAAATGACACTGCAACAGTAATCTTGTCAGATCTCCTGCAAACATGAGCTGAATTTCCTCACAGCAACAAGGAACAATTTCCAGAGAGGACCTCAATGTAACAGCCAGTGAAGGTACAGTTTAATGAAAAGTTTCAGTACCTTTAACCACAAGCCTTGCTGTCACATCATGAAGAAAAGCAGTATTTAATTTACAGGGCAAAGGAACATGGCCTGTGACTGTAGGCAAAGCATTGGAGTGATTTGGTCAAACACTTTTTATCTGCAATAAATCTTATCAATGTAAAGTAGCATTAATGGTTGGGTTTGGGATGAGGCATGCTAAAACTGGATTTCCTCTTCAGTTAAACCAAGGCCTGAGGACAGTAACAATGACAGTCAGAAGTGATACTCTTATTCAGAGATTAAAAAGAAATAGCTGAGCATGGAGATACCACAAATCAACTTCTCCTGGATTCTTCCTCACACAGTAAGGAAGTAAAGATCTTTTAAATAGTTATATTTGTTGTTGATATCTCTGAACATGCCAAAAAGCCAGGCCAAAGAAACACAACTCACCCATCACTATCTCATGAACCCAAGCTTACAGGTGGGTTGGTTGTAGACATGAGCAAGGCTGGTACCTCCTGCACTGACAGAGCTCTTCTGGAGCCCCAGAGGAGTGCCTGCCCCTCAAGAAACACAAATACGAGCAACAAAGCAACAAAGAAGCAACTCTACCACTTCAGTCTTGTAAAAACTAAACAAAAGCCACAGTCAGGAAATTTGAAATAGAAAGAACAAACTTCAAGCTGTGATATTTCTAAATGAATGTCTATTCATTTATCTCTCAAAATGTTTTCAGGGAATTTTTATAAAACAACAGTATTGTGATGCCAGTCCAGTTTTCAGAAAGTTTAGAACAAAAGAGGGGTAAAAGAGGGTATTTCAAGTATTCACTGCTTCACATGTCTGGCTTTTCCCAGGTAAACATTATTTACACTTGAATACAGTATATTATATTGTAAATCTATTTTATGAATTTATTTGAATCACTGAAGATATTTAGTGATGTCTTCACTAATGCGGTTTTGTTTCAAAAATAATAGAAATGTTCAGTTTTGAAAGAGGAACTTTTCCCATGTTGCCCTGGAGAATGCATGCAAGTTCAGGCTCAAAATATTATACTTATAAAGGGTTTTCTTGTCAATATAGAATAAACAGAGCTTATTCAAATTCAAAAAGAAAAGGTGTGAGAAGGCATAATCATTTCAACTCAGAGACTGGATTCCCAGTGTTGAAATGGGTGTGGACAGAACAGAGCAGGCAGAGAGTAAAAACAGTGTAAAAGGACAGGGAAGCTGAGGACACTCTTTCATGGGGAACAGCTTGATCTGCTGGTGACAGCATGGCTTTGTGGTTTCCATCTCTTTTTCTTGCTTCCAAGCTTCACTCACCTGACATCTGCAAAGAGCTGGAAACAATTATGGAAGGATGCCCAGCTGCTTTTTTGTGGTGTCAATGCTGGGGAGTAAGGCATGGAAATAACAGTAGGTACTCCCAGGCCTCAGGGATGCCAGGGAGGAAAGAGCTCCCAAGGCCATCACAAGGCCTCAGCCGAAGAGGTCAGAGGAGAGGGGATGTAGGAATCTGGGCATAAGATGCACCAAAGGAGGGCACAGGGTACCAGGGAGTTTGGAGTGGCAAAGAGGAAAACCATTCCAACACGGTCAACAAGAATCAGAAGTAGAGAAGGAAAGAAAAAGACAAAAGATGTCTCAGAGTCAGGCAGTACTTTTCTTGTTTGCCAAATTAATTTTGCAATTAAGTCCCTAAGTGGGACTTATTAGCTGTTCTTTTTCCCATTAAGCAATTTTAGCAGCCATGGGCATGCTGCATAAATACAGTCAGGGAAAGCAGACAGAACAGTTACGAACAGGAGGTTCAGTGTCTGTAATGCACACTGTCACTATCAACTTTGTTATGCCAAAGCACTTGATAACTGGTTTCCCATTTCCCCGCCACAAACCTAATTTTTTTGATAGACAGAAGGTGAAACTTGCTGCTCACAGCAGTGAGGTAAGCTTAAAGCTCAGCAAGTTCTGATCAGGCTTAGGAAGTCACTTTCAAGGCTATCTGAAAAACACTTGTACCTTCTCATAGAAAAACAACCACCCCCAGGCCCATGCAAAACGAAAAAAAAGATTTTCCAGGATGTTATGACAAACTCATAATATTCGAGTTATCAAACATTTGTACAGCTGAATAATTCAGAGCAAAACTGCCTGTAATTAACTGTACATGTTATGGCCCAAAGTGTGCATCTTCATGCAAATTTATTTGATCTGCTTCTCCTTTTTGGTAATTCATACAGCCTTTGCCTTGTATTCTCCTATTTTTGTGCTCCCAGTTTTTATGAAATCTTTTCAAAATACTAGCTCTATATTTCTACCAGCACAGCACTCCTGCTGAAATAAGTATGGCCACATTGAGTAGACAAAAGTCCACCTACTTCAAATTCCCTTCTCTGGCAGGGGCAAAGAACAGATGCTCAGAACAAGTACATATGCAAACTGTTCTCAGGATACCTTCCCCGCTTCCAGGAATCGTCTGTTCCGGAACTTCTTGAACCAGGAATGTCATCTGTCATGGTGAGGTTATTTGGTTTAATAGGTCCCTGAAGGACCTGTTCAAGGTGCTTAACCTGAGTCTTCACACTTATCATTCAACTGGCTGAACTAAATACCTCCCCTTTATGAGCTCCAACTTCCAAAGGAAGGGAGCTGTTTTATTATTTACTTTCCCTGTAGGAGCAATAAATAGCATTTAACACTGTTCTAGAAGAAATTCATTTATGGTGATGCCTAAAGCTGGATTGAAGTGCCATATTATTTTCAGCAATATTGCCCCATCTTCCCATATAAGAAATCTTGTGAGGCACTTGTCTGAAAACAGTATATGACAAATCTGCTTCAGGTATTGTCATAATCTGAAAGAACCCAAGAAATTTTCTATGCTGGTCTATGATACCTAAGAGACCACGAGAAGACCTACTGTCCCTGCAACTATTAAAAAAAAAAAAAAAAGGGTGTAATTGGGATAAATACTCAGTGATGCTTATGTGCACAAATATACAGCAGAATCATGCTAGGGAAGGAATTATTTCAGTAAAAGCAACAGGACATATCGAACATCATTTTGCAGATCTTTCTGAACAGATCTGGGCAGATGTTTGGAAAATCTCGGAAAGGGTGTATTTGGGTACTTTTGGATGGATAGGAATAAGGACTGATAACTGTGTCCCCTGCTGCTTTGAGTGTCAAGAATAGTTTTGGTGGTCAACTGGTGGAGGAAAAATGCCATTCCACCTAAACCACAGCTAAGCAGACTGAAGTCCTGCTTCCTCTGAAACCTTTCACAGGTTCCCCTTTGAGATCACTTTCTTTTTCCCCTTAGAATCTAAAACTGGAAAAAGTACATGAAATCCCTGTCTGCGGTACAAACACAGTCTCACTCACCCTAATTCAAACTCCTTCAAGTGACGAAGACTTTGTCACTGATCTCAGGAGTTCAGCTGGACTGCTCAAGCCTGATGCACAGTCCTGTGGAAGAACACCAGCAAATCTCTCACTGACTTTGAAAGGTAAGAAGAGCTCGTAATCTGTCACCACCTTCCTGATGATACTCAACTTAAATACCTGTATCCTAAACACACTGCATTCTGCTTACTGGCCTTTGTGAAGCTCCTCAAAAAGCTGGTGCTTCTTGTGAGAGCAATGGTAGATGATGAGTCCTTATCTCTGAAAAGAGAATGCAGCCGGCCAGTCCCAAGAACTTACCAGGAATGGAAAAGCACTTTCATTTAGCAAACGGGAAAAGAACTTTGCTCCAGCAAAATTTTATGAACACACGAAATTTAATAGCCTTCTGCAACAGAACAGCATGTGACTCAGAGGCAGCCACTCCAGCTCTGCCTCAGCTGCTTACTTTCAGTTCCTCGTTAAGGAACTGTTTACATTAAATAAATGGAAATTTTGAAAAGGAAAGAAACCTGTGGTTTTAGATTAAAGGTGCAGAAAGATGATTCTGGCAGAAGGATGCCTCTGTTCACTTCTGCAAACGGGTGAAGTGAAATACAGGCCAAAGGGACCAGCACTTTGCTGAGTCACGGTAACCAGGGATATCTCCTGCCTGCTGCTGCTGCTGATCATCACCACCCATTACACAGCTCCGGAGGGAGGGGACAGGGAGTGGCAGGCAGCACAGCACTACCAGTACCACCAGTTATTTTTCAAAGCACGTCTAAGGTGCTGAACTGGAGCTGTGAAATGGCTCACTAGAAATTCTGTATTAAGCAATGCAGTCAGACAAAAACAACTTACATCAGCTACAGTGAAGAGCTCTCACATGCCTAGTACATAAATGTGATTGAAAGCAAAAGAGGAAAGAAATCAAAATACCAAATCACCTCAAACAGAACCAAGCAACTGCATTAAATAAATTTCAAATTCTTAAATAATCTGAAAGCCAGTCACAGCAGATCTTACAGCTCTTGTAGCTTTGTTTAGGACTGGGCAAAACCATGATGGGCTGTCTGCACAAGCTGCACCTGAACACAGAGCGAAGGGTGCTACTAAATTATTTTCCACTGAGTCATCTAAACAGAAAAACCACAACTGTGAAGGGCTTTCAATGGAAATATCTAAGTCTGAGATATGAAATAATCAGAGATGAGCTAGAAGGACTTGCAAATACACAAGAAAAAGAGGTAAATAACTGAAAAGCAAAACTACTGAATAAACACACTATTTAGAAATGGTTGCTGTTATGTGGTGTATGAGATGAAAGGCCAGCAAGAACACCAGTTCTGTTAAGATTTTCTTATTCAGAAAAAATAAACATATCCTGATGCCTTATATATGCCTGAGGATTCAAACAAGCACAAATTTTCAACACAACACTTCAGAAGAGTAAAAAGTGCCATATGGCATGGAGACTACAGTTATCAGTAGTGCTGTGACAGAGGTGTTCAGAACACCCCATTTTCAGGAACACAAAGTCAGTGGGATGTTGTTGCCCACACCTTTACAGTTACATCTAAACTTAGGTATGCCTCTGCAGAATTACATGACTTACTCTCTTTTCCTTTCTCCAACATTTGGAGAACTTCCTTCATATATCTTTGTTTGCCCTGCTCATAGGCATGACACAGGATATGAAAGATTTCTGCAGAACTGCATTTTGTATAAAACTGCCCAAAATGTGCTTCTCTTCCCTTTTTAGGTTCCTTTTTTAAATTTGAGTTAACCATTGTTATCAATATAGCCTTGAAAACATGAGCTGAACATTAGTACAAACAGTACAGTAATGTTACTCTGTAATCCATAAATGACATGTAGAAGGCTAAGGTTCTCAGTAGATTGTTAACATGGTAAATTAAAGCCAATTCAATTTTAAAAAGTACTCAACTTCTTATAAGACAATTAAAATCACATTTTACTTGTCAATATTACTGATGTTTTCAGCAAAGCATTTCTCCAAAATGCCTTCATCTTCATCAAAAGACTCTGATAGGAAAAAAAATGTTTCTAGTATCAATGATTCGTGTGAACATAATTCTGTGAAGTGTGGGAGGCTTTATCTGAACATTTACATCACTGAAGGTAACATAATGTCTTTGACTTGTGCTGGTGAAATCTTTCAAAAGTCCCCTAATGTTCTGAACTTCATTGCATGCCTCCCTTTCTTCGTGCCCTGACAGACAAGCAACATACCACCTTCAAAGATCAGTAATTTGTTTGGCTTTAGAGTTTTTTTTTACTGGATGCTTAGAAAGTGCTTCCTGAAAGCCTGACCTCTACTATGAATGCATGTGCTCCTTCAATTCTTCACACATTAGGATGTCATAAAATGCAAGCCAGTGCAAACTGCAGAGCTGCAGCCACCACATGCCTGTGACCTTTGTGAAGCCTGCTCATGGGCATGTCATTCAAATTTGGGCCAGTGTGAATACTGGTGGCAGGGGAGAGAGGAAGGTAGCTTGCCATGCATTGTGTTACGTGGAAATGCTCAGCTTCAAAGAATAAGCATCACCCAGCTAAGTCTGATCTTAAAAGTACAATCACATCTATTGCTTTTAGTTCCCCTTGCAGGGGGACTCTGGAGACCAGTGGGGGCCAAGTCTCTTCAATACACTTTTCTGAGAGGAATATGTTGTGTCAGCACTGGAAGATACTAATGAACAGGCTTCGAGCTGCTGCACAAAGGTAAAAAGGTGCTTCGAGGTGACCAGCTCAGGCTGCAGCTTTGCCTTCAGCACTGGTAAGATCACAACTTTACTGGAGCCACTTGGCTCTGTAAACCCAAGCCCAAACTTAAACACAGTTACTAGAAAGGAGAGAAGCAGAGGACCTCTCCAGAACACAGATCCACAGCTCCACTCCTTGGCACTGGGACGGCTGTCCTGAAGGAACTGTGCATTAAAACGAGTTTGGTCAGCAACCTGAACTGCACTCAGACACTTGTGCTCCTTGGTAAGTGACACACTCTTCAGCACAGCTGGATCTGGCAAGAAACTTAATGGGCCTCTGGACAGTATCCCTCTGTGAAACAAAAGAAAGTTCCAACAGGCTTAAAATCCCTTCTTCACACTGCTCAAATAAATGTTAACAGCTGGATGAGTGACCTGAACAGCTCCTCTCATCTGGCAGCCTCACATGATTGTTTTGGCTTTACCTTGTGACAAACAGAATGCTGTCACAGGATGAATCAGACTTTGGACTTGGACAGGTCGAGGAGAAGGACACCACCCTCTACAAGCTGATCTCATGCCAGAGTAGCACTTTTTTAAATTCAGTCTGTCTGTGTGCATCTGTGAGCAAGCCTACATGCTAGGCCAAAGTAGCTCAAGTAAATGATTGAGGCCACTGAGCTTGTACGCTGGGTTGATCCTATGCCATGAGACACCTGACAAGCCAGTGTTGTCCCTAAATTTGGGACTGAATGATGTGTCACATGGCAGTGAACAAGTTAAAGCATTACTCAAGACCATATGACCCATGTTACGGATAATCTGTCTTCAAATCACTTTATCAAGGAACTCAATTTTCATAGTTTCTAAGCTGCCCTCCTTATTTTAAGAGAGCAAATACATCAGGGAAACTTCAAAGTTCTCATGCGCTTTTAGCAAAAAGGGACTTTTTGCAGTACTTGCAATAGAGAACCAGTATTTAATGCTGAAAGGCGGTCCTTTGGGACTCCCCAGCCATGTCACCTCTCCTTGCCATACCATGCCTGTGACAAAGCCAGAATCATTACTCGGTGTTGTCTTGGGAGGACAGTGCCGAGCTGTGCGCTCCCCGTGCTGTGTATGCTGCGTACAGCAGGGTGGGCAGAGGCTGTATCTAAACCACACAACTCTGGGTCCGCACCAGCACAGCCTTTCATGTGGAAATGCAGCACGAGCAGCTGTTCCAACAGGGAAACAAGGCCCTGGCACTCCCCACCAGCTATGCCAGACCCAGAGAGAGAGAGATGTGACTCTTCCGGGCAATGCTGGGTTAATGGTTAGCCTTCATGATATCACAGGTCTTATCCAACCTACACAACTTCATGATTGTATTAATGAGAGACCAGCTGGCAGTTAACAAATGTTGCTTTTACACACGCTGACAAGCCGAGAGCACACGGAAGAGGAGCCGCTATAATAGAACCTCTAAGCTATGTCAGCCGGCAGCGGAGCGCACGGCAGCCCGGAGGAGCAGCACGCCGCGGGTTCCTCTTCGGCCGCCTCGCCGCTGTGCAGGCTGAGCTTCAGGCCGGGGTCGCGGTGCTAATCGAGGCCAGCGATGCCGCTGATCACGCAGATCCTCGTTGTGTAAGCAGCTCGAACACGCGGCGGGCCCGGGCAGCGCTGAGCGGCGGC
>JANPWX010000053.1:555978-579315 GCA_024734555.1 Trochalopteron elliotii
CCCGGGCTGGTGGAGCGTCCCCCCCGTGCAGGGGGCTGTCAGCTTGCCGGCTGCCGCTCGGGCGTTTCGCTTTCACCTCCTGAGCGCTTGGGGTTTGTTTTCTGGCGCAGGGTTTAAAGCCCAGACCCAGAAATGAGGAAGGTTCTGTGCGTGGAGCCCGTCATTTTCATCTACATTTTTGCGTTTTCCCTGACGACCCCGCTGGTGCAGCAGTTCATCTACCGGCGGCTGTGGGAGCAGGAGTACAACTCCACTTTCGTGAGCGACAGCAATGTCAGTCACTGCGAGCAGAATAAGAGCAGCCCGGCTTATATCAAACAGAAGGCAAGTGGCGGGGGAGGAATAATAATTGTAAATAAACTTGCAGCCAGGAGGTGCTGCCTCAGTAAAACATCCTGGTTTGTAACCTTGAGCTTTAATTCTCCGGAAAGCCGTAGTTCTGTAACCTGCTCTCACTTCACTGTCTCCTTGCTCTAATGTTACGCTGTAGGTAGTGATAGTGCTTTAAATACAAAGATTTGTCTCCAGGAAGATACTGAGACATATTCGTATTTTAGCGGGAGTTGAAAATCGTCTGAGAGAATTGGGGACCAAATTAGCATTGGGCTGACATTACCGCGGGTACAACTGGAGGCTCCTCCTCCCACGACCATTGTGCGTGTTGTGCTTGTGAGTCACCCGTTGTCTCTGTGGCTCCTACTGTTTTTTGTAACCACGCGAAGTTTAGCAAATGCCCTGTAATTCTGAGGAATGGGATGTAGCTTAAAATACCTATATTTCAGAGGAATTACAAGAAAGAGAAACAGGGGAAATTAAAATAGAAATTGTTGTGGTTTTACCACGTGGAAAAAAAATTAACTGATCTTTGCATGATCCAATACAGTTGATGGTTTGCCATTCAGAGTACTGGTCTGCCTTGTTGGAATACAAGGACCTCAAGATGACAGGATCCCATGGTCAGTTACATTTTTAGCACTTTTCCGTAGTTCAGTGTGCTGGAGAGCTAGTTGTTGACTGGTACCTCTTCCATTGCATTTCCAGTGCAGTTTTAATGCTACACTTAAACAGAGCTAACTGTTAGCTGCCAGCAGAAGAGATGGTCATTCTCCATTTCCCTTTGCCCTCTCACCCCGTGGGTTGCATCTCGCAGTTCTGCAGTTACAGGTTGTGGTTTGGATTTGAGTTGTGGTTTGGATTTGAGTGGGTTACTTACTCAACAGAAAGCTCATCTCTTGTTTTGGGGTTGTTGCTTTTGAATGTTGTTTTTTTAGGGTTTTTTTTCTGAAGCAGTACACTGCTCTGACACACTCAGTGGCCACATGACTTCTGTGTCTAACGTGGGAATAGCAGAGGGAACATATTTTCAGAAGAGGTGCAATAGAGCCATACTTGTCACCAACAGCTGGGTTGGGTTGGATAAAGTGAAGGATAAAACCAGTGTAGGGTCAGAAAATTCACCATATAAATTACACAGAAGTTGAGGTTACAGAAGCAGTCAGCTGGCATTCCCTTACACTGCTGAAAAGGTGGTACTTGAAAATTTTTGCTCACATCCCATGTTTCAATCTGATGTGCTGCATATGTGCAAGACTGAACGCCTGAGTTTATCTGCCTTGTTTGACATATAAAAGGAGATTGGTAATGGTACATGCTTTCAGTGAAGGTGATCAAAGAAATAATTCTGGGCTTTTAGTGTGGCATATATTCTTTGTCATGTGACGGAAGCTGGTCTTAGTAGAAAGAATGTGAAAGTAAAAAGGTCAATAGAATTGTGGTCCAGCATGGCTACTGGGCTGACCCATGGAGGTAATTACCTGATATTGGTGGAGTAATGCTTATATGTTACTCCCAAAATGTGTTTTCTTTAGTATTAGCTCCCCATTTGATGCTGTGTCTGGCCATTTTCTCTAAGCATACAATTCTAACTGCAGAGGCCGTCAAGAAATCTACATTTCAAATACTTCTTTCCATTTAGCAACACCCTCAAATTCAAACTGATTTTCAAATTGTCATCACCTATGGTTCAGGATAAAAGATTTCATACTTCTTTTCACAAAACACTGAAGCAGAGTGCTTAATTTCAGCTGAAGTTTAGATAGCATCTCTGATGTGATAGCATATTCACATTTTACAGGTCTTTTGTTTACAAATTACAGTTAATTCGATATTTGAGAACATGAGTCCTTTAAGACAGCAGTTGAATAATTGCCAACAGAACTTCTTAGTTTTCCTTTCCTGCCAAATTTCCATTCCCTGCATTTTAGTGATTGCCAGTTGGGCATGAGCTTTAGAACAATTACACTCTTGTCTGGATGCCTCGCTGCATTTTTATACCACACTAGTTGCCATAGTGTAACAATTTCAGTGCCCAAAAACATGCATTAATTTAGGTGCAAATGGGCCTCTGTGCTCAGTAATAGTCCTGTGTATGGGCCAAAGAGTAGATCCAGTAACTTAATGCCAAACCCTTTCGCAAGGAAGTGTGAAGTAGATGTTCCAGATTTTCCAAGACCTTTCTAACTGAATTAGGTTTATAGATGTTGTAACTTTTGCTGTAAGGCCCTGTTTGGCATTAATGTTTAAAAGAACATTTTTCTTAACAGTTAATTTAGTGTAAGTCCTTATGTTCTGAGCATGAAGAAGCTTTAGATTAATCTCACCTATTTCAAAGCAAAATGGAAAAGGAAATTGAAGACAAAAATCACTTGGAGACTGCATAAAAGGTAGAATATTGTTCAAAATGGTTAGTCTTTGCAGAATTTAATTATTTTTTACAATTTGAAAAAATAGTCATAATCAAGTGAGTTTAAAGGTAATTTGAATATAAACTGAAGCATTCTGATCAGCGACTTGGATAATACTTTTTAAGTATCTCAGAAAGAACTATATTATTAATCATTAAACAGTGTTTATCATCCCACTGATTTATTATCCAATCCATTTATTTCCCCTTGCTACTCAGTGATATTTTATCTTATGAGCCTGTGAGTTTATCATGTCCTTTATATTGTTCAATCTCAGGTGCTGCACTTCTCTCTTAATTTAATCCTTATGTAAGTTACTTGCTTCTTGATTTTCGTTCTTTTCATTTTGAAATAGGTGCTTTTAATATCTATTTCTGTCCACTGTAATTTTTTAGAGTAGAGTGAATTTGCAGATTAAAAAAACTAGACCTTTCTCTTCAAATATATGGAGTTGCATTGACTATTTAATGGAATTGTGTGATTTTAAAGCAGCTGAAGGTTTGACCTGTCATTTTCTGTATTGTTTTCCTTTGGCTTTATAAAACCATAGAATGGGCAGTTGCATGCCTTACACTCTAAATGTATTTTTCCTGTACTTACATCTGTAGTCTTCTTTTCAGTAGACATCAATTTTTTTATCTCAGCAAGTTCATGGTCATGGGTGGTACCTGGATGTGTAGCCATGTTTCTTTGTGTTGCACAACTTCTTCCAAAACAAGGACACCCAAGTTTGGGGTTTTTTTTATTCTTTCAATTTTACACTTCATTGTGGTAATAATACTTTATTATGTGGTTAATGTGGGTTGAGATGATACATCGAACATTTTATTTTTAATGTAGTAGCGTTTGTTTGATGCGCATGTCTTTGAACAAAACAATCCTAGTAAAGAAGTGATGTCTGCAACTATATAGAGCTCTCTTTGTCAGCAGCAGAGGAGTTAAAGATCAGAATAACATTTTCCATCTCAGTTTGTTCAGTATTCATGGTTTTGACCCTTCCAGAGTGACAGCACTGCTGGCCAGTGGACAGGATGTCATGAATGCTAAGGCAGTGAGACACCATAAGGGAAGGGAGCAAAAGACTTTGGAGTACTGGGGATCGTGAAGGCTTTCCTTGAGAATCTCAGGATCAGTTGAATTTTTCTCTTGTAATAAACCTGGTATCTTGTGAGCAAAGAAGAGATTGAACTAGAAATCTATGGTCTCTGCCTCTAAACATGAATGTGAATTTATAAAGCACGCAGCAGCTTTTAAAATTGCCCAGAGTACATTCCTGTAAGTTTTAGGGGGTTTTCATCATTTTGGATGCTACTCAGTCAGCATTATGTTAGCTACAGAGGAGATGCCTGAAACCTGGAGTGTAGATGGCTTGAATACAGACTGAGGAGGGTGTGGGCGGACTTGCACAAGTGTACCTGTTGCTGATTGAAGCAACAGGTACAGTTTGCTGAAGATTGAAGCAATGCCTGCCCACATCAGTGTTATGCCTCAGAAAATCCAAGAAGACTTTCAGCAGACTTAAATCTCCGCATCTGAAACTTTATCTTAGCTAGTATAAAGGGTTTGTATGAGTAAAGTTTCTTTCTTTTCCCCTGCTGTCTGAACAAGTGGTTCTTCTGTCTAATCAGGTGGTTGTCTTTGAAAGGGCTGTTGTGGCTGCTCTCTTGTCAGGTCTGCATCTATGCATTAAAAGCAAGATGTGAATTAGCTTGCTGAGTGTCCTTTAGCAGCTGGCTTCATAACAATTTTTACTTTTTTTAAATTGAACATTCTTTAGTTCTTTTTTTCTGCAGCCATTCATGCTCTGTTAAATGGTTGTTTTTCAGTTAGATTTGATTTTTATATTTCTGTTAAAAAGAAATCTGAAATTTTCCCCATAATGGATGTTTACAGTTTATTTTTGCAGTGTTAGCTGCTGTTCTTTATGTGACTACCTGCTGTGGTGTATCTGTATAGACACCACTGATTTGGACAGTTTCTAAACCCAGAGCTTTACAGTGTTTGCAAAATCCATTAATTCACATACCTGTGAGTCAGTATAATATTTAAAGCTGTATTTCACTTTTTTTGTTGCTCCTATTGTTTGTTGTAGTTGTAGTAGTAAGATTGTACAGTGGGATGTTAGAGCAAATTGTGACCTGTTTACTTTCATAGTGTGTTCTAGTCAGTGAATAGTTTCTTGTAACCCCCTCAGTAAAATTATTTGGGATTAAAAATGATGTCCTGTGAGGAGGGAGCATGGGGTGTGTTCCTTAATCGATGACTAGCTTACAACTGATTTCTGAGCAGTATTAAAAAAGCCCAGTGCCCTACTGCCATACCTTGTATTGAAGGAGATCCTTGCAGTTAAAGATACTTACAGCTCTTGGAAGTGTGTGTTCAAAAGGATTGTTCTCTTGAATGCATTGAAACTTCTCTGTCAACAGTACTAGTGAGCCTGTGTCTTAAGCATTAAGTTTTGGGTTAAAATGTAACAGGGAATGTTTGAGGAATATTGAAGATCAAATTACAAAAGTCTGAATATGCAGTATTTTATTATAGCTTAGTATGTCATAATGTTATATAATCTTTTAAAACAACACTTGATGTATAATGTTTTATAATAGTATCATTTATAATCTATAAACATGTACAGTGATATTCATTATATTGCATACTAATAATTATGTATGTAATATTGCTACAGATTTTTTTTCCCCAATGTATTATAGTATTTACAATTATTTTTATTTTCTCTTTGCAGGAAGTTCAAGAAAAAGCCTCTGTTTTTAATATGCAGTTGGACTTAACTAGGGCCATTCCCAGCCTTACAGTTGCCTTTGTCATTGTAGCTAATGGGGATCGCCAGGGACACAAAAGGTCTTTAGTTTTACCATCAATTGGAGCTTTGATTTCTGGTATTAGCTTCACTGCAATATCATATTTTTCCTTGTCACTCTCTGTCCTATTTGCAGTTGCATTTATTACTGGAATGTTTGGGAGTATAGCAACTTTCCTTGGAGGAGGCTTTGCTTACATAGCAGAGGAGTGTCATGATGAAAAGCAGAAAACAACACGAATAGCTGTAGTGGATTTGATTTTTGGAGTTGTATCTGGATTGGCAGGACTGTCATCTGGCTACTTTCTAAGAGAAATAGGCTTTGCATGGACATTTGTGATAGCATCTCTGCTCCATGTCATTAATATCATCTACATTGTATTTTTTCTGGAAAATACCGCAGGCGTATCTCAATTGCAGCATGAAGCACCTGTACCCTGGAAGGAACTTCTTAGGGAGACATTTTCTGGAGTGTACATGCTTTTTAAAACTGCCCCTTATAAAAAGAGAATTTTAATAATTGTGTTACTTTTTACATTTATGACTTATTTGTTTACTCTGCTGGGTGGGAGTTCGCTTTTTACACTGTATGAACTGGATGAGCCGCTCTGCTGGAATGAAGTGTACATTGGATATGGAGCAGCCGCATTCACTTCTGTCTCGCTGACCAGCTTTTTAGGAGTTTACCTATTTTCCAAATGTCTTAAAGACATTTATATTGTCTTTATTGGGATGTTTTCTTACATTGGAGGAATGATCATGGCTGCCTTTGCCAAAACTACCCTGCTCATGTTTTTAGGTGAGTTCAGCATCAGTCGTTCCATGGTCAACAATGTATATGAAAATGCTGCTGTGTTATCTGTAGTGAATGCAGGTGTTGGACATTGCACCTACCACCTTGAAAGGGTCATAGACAGGTAAAATATAAATGGTTGATCAGGCTGATCTAGGATTTGATTAAAAGATGAACTGTGTGGAGAAACAATGGAATTACTTGCTTATGATTTGGTTTTAGTGCTGTAGAAATATATTTGATTTATTAATTTCTCTGTTCTTGGATAATTGTGTCTCAGTGCACATCTAGTCTGACTTTTCTGTTGCCTTTTATTATTTGGGGAACTAAGTGTTCAAAAGCATGTGACTAATACAGTTGCAATGTATTTGTAAAATCCTGGATTTTAATTACTTCAATGTCTCATGGCTGCTTTACAGTGAGAGTGCCATCTTTGTTCTGCTTTATGCCTATACCTGTACTCCGATCCATGCTGTCAAAAGTGGTTCTCCCTGGTGAACAGGGTAAGTAGAGTTGGTTTTAAACAATTAAATAATATGGTGCTTCAGAACAGAGATGCACAAAGGTTACCTTTAAACAAACAGATCTGTATTGGTATTTTAAGATTGTTTTTCTTTCAAGTTCTGTATAATATGAGCCTGTGTCTTGACATTAAGGGCTTCTGGTTCTGAGTTTAATCTAAACAACATTGTGTTAAAAACTACTGCAAGTTTCAACTTTCAAACAAAATACTGTTCTTAAGATATGGGGAACTTGAAGCAGAGAATGCTCGAGATTTACACAAGTGTGATTTCACAAGGGCTTCTACATTCACAAGATTTTGGCATGCAGAGAAAGATATGCTTCTGTTTTTTAACCAATTTCTCACTTACTCATTTAGAAGGGTAAGCAGTAGGTGGTCAGTCTTCATAGCACTTGGAAAGAATTAGACTTGGATCCTCAGCTATGGAACAGAAACCCAACTTCAGGCCTGTGGCTTCTAAACACATCCCAAGAAATGTAACATAATACTTCTCAAAGTCCTTTCCTTATGGAACACAGAAGAAAGCATGTCAGGCTTCAGACTATGGCTCTAATATCCCATATTTTGCTTTTGGGGAGTGTGTATTTTCTAGATTTTGGGAAATACATGCTTTCTAGAAATATTTTGCTGAGTTGTTTTATTTTTTAAAAGGTTAATCTTCATACACTAAAACAAAGATCTCTTTGTGCTAGTGGTGCTAAAATACACCTCTGGTGTTGAGTTTCTTGGCATTCTTCAGGGCTTTGGCCACTTGAGTAGTTTGATGCAGGAATCAGGTTGCCTCTTGTCATGCTTTTCTGCTTACCTAGTGTGATTTTGGTTATGGTCCTGTGACTATGAATGCAGCTTGGGAAAATGTGTTCAACAAGACACTGAATGGATAGACTGCCACTCCAAAGGGTAGTTCAGTCCAAAAAGTATTGTTTTTTCCAAAAATGAGAAGGGAGTGGTTTTAAGCTGAACCAGCAGTCCTTGTTGAATCAGTTTTTCCACATATAAGAGTGAAGATTAGAGAAGGAAGAAACAAGAAAGGGAAAAGTAAGAATGAAGACAAGAACTGGAAGGGGTAAAGGATGGAGGTGTGCACATCATAGGTAGTGAGGACGAACAGGTTAAACTTCATGTGATAAGCAAATGCAAGAAAGTAGGCATCGTGACAGAATAATAGTAGAGAAAAACAGTTTCCATCAACAAAATGTGTTGTTTATTTGTTGTTTTTTTTTTCATTTAGAAGAAGGAGCATTTTGTAGGAGTTGCCACAGAAGACGCTTTCATAGCAAAGTATGATCCTCTAGTGCTTGTAACTTGCATACTTGCAAAAATACTGTCAACAGATGTATCTTTTGAACCATGTTTAAAAACTTCAGTACTTTGAAGAGATTTTGTTTTGTTTTATTTTGTTTTGTTTGTAATTTGCCCATTTATTTTTGGCAGGTGCTGTGTTTGCTTGTATTGCCTGTTTAGAAGTTGTGACCGGCACTATGTCAATTTCAGTTTTTAATATTCTCTATGCAACTACTGTTGCATGGTTTTCAGGCTTTAGCTTCCTCCTATCGGCAGGCCTTTGTCTAATTCCACTGTCTGTCCTGTGGTAAGTATGGATCAGGAAGGTTCTTCTGACTGCCTTTGCCAGTAATGTCTGTTGTGACGAATTAAAGATGAATAGTTTAGTGTGGTGGTTCTTAAACTTTGCTATCTGCTAGTGTGCTGTAGTGTCTCTAGCTTCACACCTTTTCCCTGATCCAGCTACCTTCCCTCAGCTCTGTGCTGTGTATTTCCCCCAAACTGAAGCCTATCCTGAATGTACTGCCAGTGAGATACACCATACCCTTGACTGCACTTGTGCCTTCCCTTGGTTTGAGACTTTTATGTGGTCTTTCTTCCAGGAAAGCCTTTCCCACAGATCACGTGAAAGGCATGAGCTTAATTTTGTGATCTGAGCTCTTCTAGATGCTAATGAGGGTTATAAACATGACAGTCACCCACTGGGTTTAATGGAAAGCTATCTGTCCTGGTCTTTGGTCATGGGTACCTTGTGACTCAGTGCCATTAAAATCTGTAAAAGATTTTAAAGCCCAAAAGAATAAACCTCTAAACATGTTTAGAAAATAAGCCTCTATAGCAGTTGTATCTAATCATATCTAGTGACCATCTAGTAATACTGACAGTGAAATACCATTCATGAGTACTCATAAAGCAAAGATCACTTTACATTATTTCCAGTATAAATTACTTCTTCTTAGGATGCTGAAACAAAAATCTAAGTGGCAGAAGAATCACTTTTCATTAGATTGATTTTCCCAGTTGGGGGGAAAAGATGTTTTTCTTAAGAGGGTGGCACTCTGGCCTGGAGATGTGTGTGTTTTTTTCTTAATGTTTAGACTTCACCTCGGTCCCCTTTTATGTCTGCATCAGCTGCATTTTAAGATGTAAATAGGCAGTGATGATGCCTAAATTGTAAATTTAGAACATTTCACATAATTTCAAGTCTATTCCTGCTTCAGTATAATTCTTTACACAGTCTTTACAGAGAGACTATACTAATGGTAATTTAAGGTAGCGATGGGTCTTAGTCCTCAGGGAATTAAAGCAAAGGGGTCTTGTGTGTGTGACTAGAATGCTTTCCAGTAAAGTAATAAAATAATTGAGAAATTCAGTTACATTAACAAAGGCACAATAAATACTTGTTCTAGTAAATATTACCTTTAGTTTAGTTCAGTGTAAGTAGAGAAAGTGTCTATTAAGAAAACAAACTCTACTGCAGAAAAGGTAACAGATATTTACCATCAGTCGATGTTGCAATCAGTACTGTAGTACATCATCATAAATTTCTGAAGGTTATTTTTCTTTACCTTCTGTTATTAGTTTCAGATATCTGACCCTTTGAATACCCTTTCTCTGCACCTTTCTTTTTAGAGTGCCATGCAGTGTTACAGTTGGGAGAGCAGAAAGGGTAGTTGTTACAGTCTGTAACAGGCAGAGTAGTTTTGTACTGTGCTCAAAGGCAGCAGTAATGATATTGTCTGACTTGTGTAATTAGGGCAAATAGTGTCATTGCTTTTGTTTACTAAGGCACATCACCAGCTTTATGCCACAGAGGATGGCTCACAGAGCTATCCTGTTTGTTGATGCTGAATCAGCATGCTATACTGAACCATCTCAGCTAAAAATACCTGTCTTATCTGTCTTACAGCTGGCTTCTGTGCACAAGCTGGAATGGGGAGGACTTGGCTCTCCTGGTACCTGAAGAAGTATCCAGCATAGAGAGTGCTGATAGTTGAACAAAGGATTCATATACCCGGGATTTCTAATCTGACATGCAGTGGCAGAGATCATTATGTCACACAGAAACCACACAGATAACACAACACAATCTCCAAGTGGCCCTGCAGCAATAAGCACTAAATTGGTACCACTCAATACCCAGTCTCTTTTTAGCACTTGACTAAAACTAGCTCTTAACTATGGAAATAGGCTGGCAATTGAGATTAGTGCTGCGTCAGTGTGAAGGAAAAAATACAGTAGGATGGTACTTTTTCCACTTGCCCTTTCTCAAGTTTGAGAATGTCAGCTGTGGATGGTGATACATCTTATATCACTCTAAGCTGGGTGACAGAGATAAGCTTAGCAGCCCAGAGGACTGGCAATTCTGCTGAAACCATTGCAGCTTGTGCCAGCTGAGGATGTGGTCCACTGTGTACATCTTGAAAGGCCTGTCTTGACAGTGAGGCCCCCAAACTGACTAAAATTACTAAACTAAAAAATTTTTTTCAGAAAGCAAACTGGAGGCAGTACTTACGCCTGCAGTAAGTACACTTCCTGTTCTGCAGCTAGCAGGGTGTTTGTGTAAGTTTAACATTAAGATGTGTGGACCTTGTCTGTGACTTAGTTCTTGAAATGGATTTTCACACAGAACTGTCAGAAAATTTCCACTTGCAGAGTGTGAAGTTCATGCTAAACCTACATTTTGCAGGGGCCATATTGCACATTTATCATTTTCCATATATTAAGGACTGCATACAGACATCTCTGTTTTGTCCCAGAGATACTTCTTGTTTTCCAGTTACTTGGCTTAAATGTTTCTTTTAGTGAAAAGCTGTGATAGCATTTCTTATCTGTAGATCTTTATTTTTTTAACAACCCTGAAATAAGGTGACGAAATCAGAATCATGAATCTAATCATCTTGCAACAAATGCAGCATAACTTATGAGCACTTGAACAGCACTTCTAATCTTCAGAGCACTTTACAAATACTATTCAAAACATCCTTCCATAATAGATGCTATCTTCTCTGTTGCATAAAGAGAAATTAACAGAGAGGACAAGGAACATGCCCAGGGCCCCAGTGCAAACTGGTGAGACTGCCAAACCTAGGAATCAGTTTCAGCACTGACTCCTCACCTTTTCCCTTAAGATCTTTAAGTAGAAATTATAGACTATTAGGTTCTGGAATGCACAGCACAGCAGAAGTGTGAATATAACACCATGTTGAGGACCACTCCCATCTGTTGATTTTGTGAAGAGTTTGACAGCCAATAATACTGTTCTGATCTCTCAAGGTTGTGTGTGACTCTTCTCCCCCAAAACAGATTAGGTGGAAAAAGCAAAACAATGTAAAGTGGTTGCCATTTAGAGAATGAAACCTCTACGAAAGCAATTACAATGACTTCACATGCACACAGCACAGGATAAGAATGTATACATTCACATAAGAATGTATACAGACAGAGCATGTGCTGTATAATTGATTAACTGCTTACAGCTACTGATATCCATCCTCTGAACAGAGACTTCTGCAGAACTTCTCAGTGGTACTCCACCAAAAAATAGTAATACCAAATCATGATAGTACTTTTATAGATCCATTATAACTGAACGATTTCATTCTTTCTAAGTTATGTATTATGATCACAGAGAAGCCTGGAAGAAGGTTCAAATAAGTTAAAGGGAGCACTTAATATATTCAGGAGACTGCTATCTGCCCATCACAGGTGAAAACAGGGCCATTTATCCAGGCCAGAGGGAATGTGCTAACACCTCTAGCCAGCTCTTACACTTCTGTTCCAAACTTCCAAGACTGATGTTGGCAATTAAAGATCATTAGCTTTCTCTCAATAGTTTAGACAAGAGCCAGAAAATAAAACTGCTTAATGCCTTTGAGGTGCCCAAGCTACTGCCAACTTGTTGGAAACATGAGCTGAGTTCTGCAATAACCAGTGGGTCCGAAACATAATGAGTACTTGTGGAGAGATTAAGAAAACACTGATGTAAAGGATTTTAGCACAAACATTACATTGTCTTCCTTGCCTCTTCATTATGCAGTTGTGTAAGGCTTTTTGAAATTAACTATTTCACACAAAACTGCCTGGAAATAAAAAAGCAAATGCAGAAGGGGTGTGTACCTTCACTTGCTTTTCTTCAGTGCACACCTCTTCAAGCACTCAGCTCTCAACACAGGGAGCCACTTCCACAGTGCTGCTGTGTCAACAACTGAGGACAAGCACGTACACCTCAGGAATGGCTTTGTTATGATTTAACTGCACAAAGTACTTGCTGTTAGCAAAGCATTTCTGGTAGTTGGAACATTTAGAACTAGCTGTAAATTTAGGTCAAAACACATGGAGGATATGAACTGTGTTTTTAAAATGCCTCACGTGGTGCAAATTGAGAACCAAGTACTAATATGCATCAGATTATTAAAGCAAAATCTTTTTAAGTGTATAATAATTTCCTTATTTGTGTATAAATACAAATTATTTTGACATAATAATAATAAAGCTTGGTTTTTTTAATTGTGTTGCAGGTGTAGTTCTTGTGCTTTTAAATTTCGTTTTGACAAATGGCCAGTGATGTGACTGATAAGAGGATCATTGATGTAAACAGGAGCAGCACTATGGTACCATCTATTTTTTATGATCATAACAAACAGCAGAGCAAGAAGGTGTGCTTTTGTTTCCCTCCCGTGCCTGGGGAGAGGAAAGGATGCTGCCCAGAACATCATCACCACAAGGAGGTGGGGAGCTGCAGAGTAGGAACAGCACTGCTGGCTGCAAGAAGTCAGGGTGGGGGCTCGTGTTGCACCTGCCAGAGCAGCGGAGCTGGAAGTGCCTTCCTCCCCTTACCCAGACCAGATCTGTCCCAGCTCCAGTGCCCAGCACACCCCACTTAGCTGCTGCTCTGTGCAGCGCCTGCTTTACAGAATGAGGCTTGTACAAAATGGGAAGAATGGGCTGGGGTAGGAAGGCCAGTCCACAGCCCAACCACCTCCAGCACGGAGAAAACAAAACCTTTCCTTTTTACCGTAAAACTTTTTGCCTCAGTCCTGCTTGACTCCCATTTCTCTATTAACAGCATAAATTCTCACACAGGCCTCTCACACATACTATTTGCTTTCCAGCCTGGCTAACCCCTAGGATTAGCTTCCTTACAGACATAATGAACAATGCAACTTCCTGGCTCTGAATAGGGCTTGATCTCACCCAAGATTATTACAAAGTATAGTAATCTGCTTCTGGTTTTACACTGCACTAATGAGAAACTCTAGTAAATTACTTGTCTTAATGTAGTTTTGCTCAGATGCAACAGCATCTATCTTTCAGCCATCACTGGAAAAGGCCAACCAGCTCAATACACTGAAGTGGGGAGCTGTAAGGTACCAGTAGTTTTGTCTGATGGTTGGATGGCTCCCTGTTTTCTTGAAGAGTGCTGGTAAGATGGCAGACCTCCTAAAAATTCATGCCAGCACCTTTAACTTGCCTCATACCTGGAAATGTAATCACTCAGCTTTTCTGGCCTGAGCCTGGACTGGTACAAAGCCTACTGAACCCCAAGCTTGCTTTATAAGTTTAGTTTTGCTTTACACAAAGCTGCAGAGGAACCTGTCAATTATAAAACAACAGCCAACTCTGATATTTAATAAAGACTATCAGCTCACAGAAGGACAAGGACAACTGTAGAAAACAAAAATGTGAGTAGGTCTACACTTGCATGTTCAATTTATTGGTCCTCTGCTTAACCTCCCTGAGGAAAAAAACCATAACAAATTAAACACCTTGTACTGTATAGCACAAGTCTCAATCTTTGCAAGTCTCAAGTGAAAGAAAATTTTAGAAGCTTCACTCCTTAAATAAAACAAGTTTAAATATAAAACCAAGTAAGACCACCACTAAAGTGAGTCATACTATCATCCTAATATTTCTAAAATGCTGTAGTGTTCTGCACATAAAAGCACTATAAAATTTACAGGACAGAAGCTAGAGGCTTTGGCCCACAGGGAATTTGTAGTAGCTATAAGCCCACTGAAAAGCACATGGGATCTTTGCAGTTGTGAAAAGAGGTTTATAGCAACATTCCTGCTAAAATTATCTACAACAGAACACTAATTACATTTAACCAAGTCATTAAAACCTGCTGAATAAAGACAGTTCCTGTTCTAGAAATTCTCTTTCAAGTTCTTAATATCTGACAATAACAATAATAATTTTTTGAACCACAAACTTCCTGATATGCCACATTGTATTAGCTGCCTTGCAGGATTGATAAAACATATAAACACGTATGACACCAGAAATAGTTGTTACAACCCTGAATTTAATAAATAAAATCACTCAGGCATGCAATACCCTTCCAGTGGTCTGCTCCTTTAAAAGGTGTATTTAAGTATAAGCCTCTCATTCTTCCTTAATTAAGACCTGATTTTTGTAAACCCATACATAATTATTTCTGTATTTGTGCCACCATATCTTCATGTTCTTACTGCAGCAGCTTTATTAGGTACTTTCATAATTCCGCATTCTTTCCTTATACTAAAATACCTAGACCTGGGAGTGCACTTTTGGATTATTCAGATTTTAAATTATCTCTTTAAACCCCAAGTAGAACTTGCTTCTACTTTCAGAAACCAAAGTACCCTCTCAAGCACACACATGAAAAAATCTAGACCTTTAACCCTATTCTTACAGCAGCACTTCCAATTCTACACAAAAGCTCAATAGCTCACTCATAAATAGCTGTCAAGAGAGGGATACAATGTATGTAACTGGCCATGCTGAAGTTAAAGACCTTTAAAAATATTGCAATAAAAAGGACAACACTGGGTCATGGATAAGAGAGTCTTGATTTACGATTAAATATATTTTGGAACGCAACAGCATTTATAGCAAACTTTTATTCAATAGTTTAAAAAGTGTATGGAAATTTTCATGAACAAAGAGTTTATGCAACGGAAAATACCTTCCTCTTCCCCCATTAAATGCATTTACCACAGTAGTCAGTTTTAAAATGCCTGGGTATTTTTGAATTTCTTGCATACATATATAGCATTTCCATATTTAAGAAGCTATTGTCCTGAGCAGTTTATGAAAAGGCATTATTTAAACTACCTAGTTACAGGACATTTGTATGATTTATAACAAGCACAGAACAATTTATAGACTTTAAACATTTAATGTGCCTTTTCATTAAGGAAGGCAAGTGATAACTAGGTCTGCTTAACACTGTGAGTGTCAATTTAGTACCATGTACTTAGATCTGCACTAGAAAGACACACACAAAACATTTTTGTGAAGTATATTTTGTTACAATAAACCGAGCTTGTGCTCCATCATCATGTGTGGTTCTCCCATAATCTCACTCTGGGAAGGATCTGGAAAAAGAAAAGTTGACAGTATGAGGCCTTTACCAAGCTACAAAGACCAACAGCAACTAATGAAGGTGAACATCTCTTTTCATTATAATGCTTAGTACAAGAGTTACTTGACTGATTTTTGACAGTGTTGCAGAGTGCAAATCTGTAACTCAGAACCTTCTATCCAAAGCACTGCTCAGAGAACAAGCACATACATTGTGGAACAGCTTGTCATAAGGACACACACACATTTCAAGTAAAACCAACCAGTTCTGCATAAGCACAGACTCCCAACTGCCTGAATCTCAAAGGGATTACACTACAGGTTTAGTGTTTGAGAAAACTCAAGTCTGACTGAAACTTCTCTCTAGTCGCCCTACACCTCTTTCCAGCACAACTTACCTGCACAGCAGGAGTTCACAGTCCTCCCTTCTGTTAGCTGGGACATACTGCTGGCTTCTCTTCTCCACCTAACTGCCTAGTTTCACAGAAATTCTACACCTGTAAATCTCTATGAGATTTCCTCCATTCTGTAAAGTATGGTTGACATTAGCCCCTGTAGTCAAAGGCTACCAAGGAACGTGCAGAGCACCCAAGAGAGACTAATACTGACAGTATGAACTTCTTTTCTATACAAAAAATTAAAATTAAGAAAAAAACCCCAAAAATCAAAAAGAAAAAACAAAGGGAAAAACAAACCCAGAACACATGTTGTAACTGTTTGGAAGAAATACACTTTTCTTTATGAGTACATCAGTCCTGTTTTCCTTCCATATAAGTAAGACATATTAATGCCTCTGATTCCTCCAGAGACAACAAAAATATCTAGTCTACTTCCTGATAAATAAAGCCTTACCAAAAACACTTGTAACCCACTCACTCCTCAGCACTCTATAAAAATCTAACAGCTTGCTGTGAGCAGTGATAAATAACCAAATTCCTATGAATTATGTTCGACATTGCTCTACCCCTGTGGAACCACAATAGCCCAAGATTCCTTCCCTTGGTCCCTGTATATCCACCTCAGAAAATAACCCCAGATTTACACCATGCCTATAGATTCAGATTTGTTCCTCCATTATTTCCAGCTTCCTATCTCCCCACCTATTTCCATTCTCTAATCCCATTTCAAAATACTCTCTGCATCCTTCCATGATACTCTCTGCCTTCTTCCATGTCCTTAAGTACCAGCTAGAAATAATTTGTTCAAAAGCCGTTTTTCCAGGTTTATTCTATTCCACACATACTAACAGTCAGCAGGCTACCACACAACTGCAGCCCGTTGAGTTCATTTGAGGGAGCCTTTTCCCTGCTAACTATCTGTTTCATTAGTTCTGTACCTCTTCTCTAACATTTCTTCTCTGTAAATTCTTCTTTGTAAAAAAACTTTGTAAACTCTGCTTGACAAAATCTGCACAAGTACTTTAAAAGTTTCTGAGGAAAGAGGCATACAACCTACATGCATACTCTACTCCTTGAGAAACCCAGCCTACAAGCAAATACTGTCTTGCTCCATATTTCAGAGTAATTTCCACATAATTTACAGCTGAATTACATTTATTTCTCCTTCCCCAGTGCTTCTTTGCTTTTAGGATTTAATTTTGTTCTTTGTATTTTGGGAGTTTAATTCTCTTGTTCAGTAGAGACAAAGAACTTCACAGCTCCCATATTTT
Organism: Trochalopteron elliotii; assembly: GCA_024734555.1. Classification (NCBI taxonomy): domain Eukaryota; kingdom Metazoa; phylum Chordata; class Aves; order Passeriformes; family Leiothrichidae; genus Trochalopteron; species Trochalopteron elliotii. The sequence continues at coordinate 573,157 of JANPWX010000053.1, forward strand.
ACCTTTAAATGTTTCCATAACATTAAAGTCAAAATGTATTTACCATTAAGGATATCCTCAAAACCAATGGATTCATCATTTCCCCTCAAAATATCCATTGCCATGTTTGAGCTGTGAAGAAATGGTAGACGCTGGACCTGTAAAAAGAGTTCAAGCAAGAGTTCAAGTTTCTACAAGTCTGAAATAGAAAGGGTGCACATTTGGATTTCTCAGTCTGAAGTGACTGAGAAAAGTCAACAGGCAGAAAAAACAACGCTGGAATAAGAGAACTACTGTCACACAAAGACACACAAATACCACCATCTTCTTCTGGTTATCTGTTTGAAAAGAACAGCCTTCTAATAGATTTTTAGTTTTCACTGAGGTCTAGGTAGTACAGCAAATATTGCACTTTGAAAAGTAACAAAGTACTTTCTGTCTCCTCTGTAAAGCTCCTCTCACATAAAGTTGGGGAGGTTCACTGCAAACCTCCAGGCCCTGAGGTCAGTACTGGGCAATTGACGTATACTGCAGAGTTTGGAAACGACATTCTAATTAATCCTGCTACATCTCTGACACAGGTCAGGAATGCAAGTGAAAACGCTATATTGACTTTCACATTCAAACATAATCCTCCTTTTAATTAATCTAAATCATAATTATGTCTCCAATTCCAACCAATTCTTAAGCTTCAAGTTCACTCCAAGTTACTTTCAACAGTCTTCTGCAGCCTTCACTCACAAGATTTCCAAAAAAATGTCAAGTGGCACACATAGATTTCAGAGCATAAATATTCTGAGAATTCATTTACTACTACTACTACAGATACATCAGTTAAACCACAAGAAAACTTGTATACCCAACATGAATCTGGAAGTGAAAAACCTTCTGATCACTGTATTTCCCCCACCCATCTCCCAAAACCACCTCTGGAGACAGACTAACAGGATATCCTCACTTCCCTCATTCTCTGCAATGTGCTAATGTTAGTTAGGAAAAAGATTCCTCATGACAGCACAGCTGAGTCCAAGGGATGTTTTTGTATCTCACATCCTGACTTTCACATCTTCAGGACCAGTAACTTCTGCCAAGCTTAATGCAGCTCACTATGGTTTAGTAGCACCTCATCACTCAAACAGAGTACAAAATTGCTCTAACTCACTTGGAAACCTATTCTCAGTAGCTTGACAACCTTCAAGAAGACAAAAAAGTTTACTAGGACCAATGAGCTTTCTGTGTTTCCCTTTCTCCAGCTACCCTCAATCCTAGGAGAAAAGAAGGAAAAGGAGACAGACTCAGCTTCTCAATTAAGAGTTAAAACCTTTGAACTTAACTCCCTGTAGACCTCTCTTGATCTTACAACAAAGGCTGAGGAACAATAAGCACATAGCAAACTCTCTGTTTCAGGTTTCACATTACCTCTACACCTACTCCCAAATCACTACCTGCTTCAGACCCCTAAGGCTCTTTTCCCTACAGCTGCAGAGACTCCTTCCTGTGAAGGTCACACGTTCTGCAGGGGAGGGTATTAATTTTAGGAATTGATACTCAATTCCTCCTGCTTTTCTCTAAAGGCTTACAGGAAGCTATTCCACAGCAAAGCTAGAGCAGTTACCACTTCACCAAATAACCAACAAAAGAGTGGCAGCTAAAAGGCTTTAGCATGTTGACTGTTCTAAAAACTAGTAATTGCACTGTTTGGTTCATCGTTTTTAACAGCAGCATTTTAACAGTGAATTAATTTATTTTGGAAACATAAGGAATCTCAACAAACAAAGATGTGTCTCTGAAAGCATGTTTCAAGGTAAACATTTTTTCAAACAGCTTAAGTTATACCAGTTAGATAAAAATGCCTACCTGTTTCACTGCTCTGAATTCCATCTGCAGCTTTAAAGGTGCATGGATTCCTTGGATGTTTCTCAGCGTGGCAAAGTTTGTTTTATCTTGATTTAACTGGAACTGTCACAAACAGTATTGATTTTTATTTTAGAAAAAGTTACTTTAAAGTACAGCGATAGAAGAAATTTATGACATCCTACTTAAAAGAACCTGCTTACTAAATTTGTATGTAAAAATTCAGTGATACCATCAAATGTGTCTCAAGAGTACAGGAAAGAGAATGATGCAGTACGATTTGTTCTATGAAGCTGAAGTTGGGTTTTTTTGCTGGATTTTATTCCAAATTAGTAGCAGAAATTTTATTTTGTTATTTTTGATAATCAGGAGATGTGACACCACCAAGTGGTATAGTTTTGCACTACTTTACTACAATATTTTCTGGATGAATAGGAAGCTAACTCCAGTTTAAAGATCACAAAAGCCAATTTGATGTCATTAGTTAGTCATCAAAGACTACTTGAAATCACTTGATGTACTTCTTTTCTGATCAAGCAGGAAAACAGAGCACCACTTACACTCCTTATGACTGTGAAAAGCAGAAAAGCAAATGAAAACTTGTATTTTTCCCAACTGGTCTTAAACTCACCAAGACAAAGAAAATCTATTTAATAGAGGATTTTTAAAGAAAAAAATGCTCATTCATGTATACTGGAGTACAAAGAAGTAAGTTATACTTAATGTTAAACTCAAATAATCAAAAAAATTTAAATCTCTGATTTTAAAATCTGTACTCCATCACCATGACAAAAGCCTATTATTACAAGAACATCATATTTATGAGAAGGGATCTCAAAAAACAACAGAAAAATACAGGTCAAAGACATAACGAGCATTTTCTTTGTAACAATCTATATTGAATGTTCTTCAGAAGTTAGCAGAAAATACTATTTATATGCCTCATCCTAATCTTATAATTCTGGTTACATTGTTTTTCCATTTCTTTTATTTTATAGAGATAAGGATTTTTGGATGGCAGAAACGTTTGGTTTCTACCAGTGCTACCTGAAAAACCTTTTTAACATTTATAGTAGCAAAAGCAACCATAACTATCTCAGGCTAACTTAAGTATTTTCCCATTCAAATGTACATGAAAATAATTCTTAAACTGGCCTTAAACTTACAGAAAAATTAACCAAATGTGGGAGAAACAATGTAGAAGTCTCACATATTTCTTAGGGGATCACACAGCCTGTTATATTTCTGTGCATTTTTTCTCTTTAGCATGTGATCTTTTAATTATGCAGGTTTTGTATGGCAAGAACATAGTTAAAAAAGAAGTTACAGCAATTAGTTTAAAAAAAAATCAATCAACAAATTGCTCTGAAACATTTATATTGTTTATAAATAAGCTCAAAAATTTAACATCATCCTTTTAATGCATGACAACACTAACACTGGCTATAATTAGAATATATTAGACATTACAGTCAGACCTTGTCCTGCTGTTTAACTTAGCAATTTGGAACATTCTATCAAAATAACATCTTTGCTTCAGGACAGTTTGATACATCATATCTTCTGCACTGACACAACAGGAACCGGAGACATTCAGTTCAACCAGCAAGTCTGGCCTCTCTTCCTTCCCCAGACCACTTGTGATGGTCCATGAGCAATGACTGAGCCAGACAAGATTGCAAACACTTATGATAAAATGTCTAGGTGGGATCAAGCAATTTATGGAAAAATATGTATGTGTTCACAGGCTGAAAGTCTGAAAATGAAGAGAGATGGTAAATCTACAGACAAAATGGGAGGGTCAGCCTTCCTGAGGTGACAGGTGTGCCCCTGGCCTACCTGTGGCAGCTGCACACACACTCTTAGATGACTAAACCCGACCACACCAGTCCCTACTTGGAAGCCTGCTCACAAACTTGAAGTGGACAGAGATACAAGTAAGAGATTAATATTAAAACAGACTTGCTGAGAATGTTATTTGTATAAATAAAATGTTACTATTGTTGAACACCTTCATTTGGTTTAAGACTCTGCTCATTTCTTATTACTGCACAAAGCAGTCCAGATAACCACACTGTTAATTTCAACTTTGTAATTAGTTAAGAGTGAGGATGGCTACATTTGATTTTATGCTTACATTCTTTTCTGTCAACTCCAGTGGGTGGCTGGGCAACAATTCATTTTTCACACTTGTAAAGCTAGAAGAACAAGTAGAAAAGACATTAACTTCAAATTAATTGGGATATGGTTTTTTAAGTGGCATTCCAAAACAAATCTCAGACACACAACTAGCAAAGTCTGAACTAGAGACAAAAAAAAGACTAATCGTGAAGCAGCAAGTAAAACCTCTAACTACAGCACTAACAGAAGAAAAAGTTTCAAACATCCTTTATGCTTGACAAAACAGAATGTGTTTTTCTCCCTTGATTCCTTTCAGAAAGAGACGAAAATACTAATAAATTAAATCATTACATATTTAATTATATCCAAGCTACACTTTATCTTATTTTGACGTCTCCAAGCTTTTGCAATGGAATACTGTACACATCTTTCCCCCAATGCCAGTTGTATGGCATTTTGAACTCCATGAACTTATTCTGGATTCATTATCCAAGATAGAGACATAAAAAATAACTCCAAACTATTTTTATTATATTACTATTGGGGTTTGTCCCAATGCTGAAATTAACCATATCCCACAGTGTAATGGCACACTAATATAAATGTATATTAAAACTACCAGATATTTCACAATTATCAATACTTTGCTGTTTCTTTTCTAAAGAACAGTATCACAGAGGTAGACATCTGTTTGCAACACACCTTGCAAGGAACTTCTGTAAAAAGGCAACATTTAACATTTACTGAAGCTCATCACTGTCTATGACACAATTCAGCAGGCACAAGTAAAGCGTACCCTCTGCGCAGAAGATCATGACCTTCAAATAGCCCTGAAGCTGAAACTTCTGTGAATGAGATACTATCCTTCAACAGAGAAGCAGTGCCTCTGGAATTCTGGAACAAAAAGAAAAAAAGGATTACTCCAACAGAACCAGATCAGTTCTGTATGGGCCATTAGGCCAGCCAAATGAAAGGAAGTGTTCAAAGACTCCTCAAAGTACTCCTGGAGAAGCCTTAGACTTTGGTGTTTCTTTAAAATAGAGGCAAAACAAAAACACACACAAACACCCAAAAATGTAAACCCTACACTAATTATAGAATTCTTTCAGAGAGTCTGATAAAAACGAAAGGTATTGACAACATTTTTGGATCTGACGCAGATCAAATTAATCTCACAATACACCCCCTGTCTGTTCCCACCCTGGGCTGCAGGGATGGAAAGGAAAGAGGCAAGTCCTGACAGCTGACAGGACAGAAAGGAGCATTCCTTAGTTTACTGCAATACTGACACAAGATCAAATTTTGCAATGGTTTGAGGCCGCCATAAGGAGGACAAGGTGTATTCAAGCAGTCAGTCTAGTGTGCCAATTAACTGAAAGAACAAATGAAAACAGCAATTTGTAGTGGATTACCAGAAATCCATAGACTTACTAAGTACTGCTTACTAGAAACCTAGGCCACTAATTTCACTCTAATCTACCCAAATTTATTGAAGTTATTTTAGGACTGTTCATAAAAATTGCTCCACCAATAGGGCAATGTCCAAAAAACAGCAGACGGTGACAGCAATAATCTCTGGAAGGTGAGTGATGAGCAGTTCAGTGCAAGGGTTTCCCCCAAGCAGCACTGTCAGAGCCAACAGAAGACTCACACTTACAGTTGAGGTCTTTTGTACCAACATGTGAGCTCTGAGTAACATACGAGCTGTATGACAGTCTTAACGTGCCTGTTTTACATACATATGAAGCAGCTACCAATTTACACACTTAGCACTGACCCAGACCTTTGTGAGACCGCTGTAAATTAAAGCATTAAAGAAATACGGTACCTGGGGGACGTGACAAGAGAGAAGATCAAAGTTAAACTCACAAAGAAAACGCCGCAACACTCCCCAAAAGCAACACTCGAGTCACACCAGCGCCCGGCCCGTCTGAGGCGGTCCTAGCGCCGCTGCTCACCACGGAGGGCCGAGGCGAGACCCCGGGAGCTGCGCCGCCGAAGCCGCAGGCTGCGGGAGGCTAGGGACCGCCTGGGAACCGCCGCGGCTCCCCATCCCGTCTCGCCTCGCTGCCAGGGAAGGGCTTTAACCACCGCCGCCACTCGCCCTTCGCTCCTCCCGGCCCCCCGCACCCATGAGGAAACCCGCCATGGCCGCGCCGGACCCCCGTGACTCAGCACGGCCCCGCTGTCCCCGAGGACGCCGCG
>JANPWX010000053.1:585884-612130 GCA_024734555.1 Trochalopteron elliotii
ACGAAAGAAAGAAAGAAAGAAAGAAAGAAAGAAAGAAAGAAAGAAAGAAAGAAAGAAAGAAAGAAAGAAAGAAAGAAAGAAAGAAAGAAAGAAAGAAAGAAAGAAAGAAAGAAAGAAAGAAAGAAAGAAAAAGAAATTTAAATAATTAGATTTAGGCTGGAACAAAGAAGATGCAAATCAACTGTAAAAACTTGTGTGGTTTCTTCTTCTGAAGGAGTTTTTTAAGTTGTGAAAGATTACCGGAAAAACAAACCCCAAGCCATTTATTCAAAGAAGCAAACAGTCCTGAAAGGGTTTGGGAAATATATACAGTGGACATTTCAAGACAGACTGTCATATCCTCCTCTGAGAGTAAATTTGCGTGAATACCTTTGTGGTGAAGGATCAGAGTGGGCAGATCAAAGCAATATACAGGCTCAAGGGAGATGAGGAGGGGGAAGGAGGTCGAGATTTGGATTCAACGGCTCGTCTTGACTTACTGAGTTCTGTCCACTGATGTTACAGAGAGCCATGCTGTATAATTATTTTCATAATATCTTGATAAACTTGAATATTAAGTTAACTTGATCTCATTCCTCTTCCTTCTTCCCTGCCTGTTCTTATTATGAGAAGTTGTGCTCGAATCTCATTGTTCCAGTCATGAAAACTTAATGCTGGACAGAAATTGTTCAGAGCGAGTTTATACCTATTTGTTCTGGTGGCTTTTATCTCACATGGTTCTTTCTCCATGAAGAGGACATGAAGACTCTGCATCATCTGTTCCTTTGATAATCCCAACAACCCTTCCCAGAACATGGTCCAATTTTACTCTTCAACATGAGTAGTCAAACTTTTATAGAGTGCCTCAGATGAGGTCACATCAGTGCATACACAGCTACAGTAATACAATTCTTCTCATACAGTTTAGGATCACATTTGGGTTTTTTTATAAGTGCTTCACACTGGTGCTTTATAGGATACTCTCAGGCTTTCTCTTCAATCAGATGTTTGATTGTCGAGCAGTTTGCTGTGGGAAGTCTTTTTTTAATCTCTAGTCAAAGATCTTGTTTTATTCTGTTACATTTCTATTATTCTCATGCCATTCATGTGTGATTAGTCTGATGTTCATCTGGTTTCAGACCTCATGACTTTCTGGGCTACCATTAACTTTAATTAACGTATTTCTGTTTCTGGAGGGATGATTAGCTATGGAAATATGAAATAAAACTGATCCTAAAAACAGATCCAAAGGAACTCCAATATATGCTGAATAATCACATTTCAAGGCACTTCACTGTAGTCTTCTGAGTAAAGTTCTATTCAAATTTCAATTCTACCATTACCACCCTTCTTCTCAATCTTAAACATTTTTCCTTATAATGCTGTCTCAAGTTCTAAACTAAAATTACACCAGATGAGAGCTGTATTTTACTATTTTGAAAACCTCCTTTTCACAGTTAAGTAAGGATATTTTGTTGCTATGACACAGCCTCTTCTTGGAAATTGATTTTTTTTTCAGTCTATATTGTTTTCCAATTACCCAATGCCTAATTACACTCTCCTTCAAAGTTAGTCATACAATTGTGCATATTGTTATAATCAGATTATATTATCAGATTACTGCTATCTAAAATACTCCTTCCCTCTCTTTCCTAAATAAAGGTCCTAAGTGTACCTCAAACTAACAGATAAAACCGATATTTATAAGATTTCTTGAAAACCCTTATTGTAAGATTTGTGATTGCTGTGCTGATTCTTTGAGAACTGAGGATGGAAATCACTTAGGCTATGACATTTTGGTTACTTAGCTCTTAAAAATTTTCTGCCACCTTGGAAATAGACATTTCCAGTTCAACAAGTTTCTTCAAAATTAGCACTCAGCCTTGCTGTGATGCCATACCTTCTCATTCTGCTTGAAAACTGAGGAATAATACTCATTCTTGGTGGTTCTGCCCTGGCAAGAAATTGGGCCTACACCAAATTTCAAGAACAGCTATATCTGCACTAAAATTATGATTTTTTTTTTTCCAGATTTGATTTTCCCTCTAGATTCCTACTAAAGCTGATTGCAGTAAAAGCTATAGCTTTTGCGTTTTCTTTGGGAATAGCACACTGGTCATCCTGAAAAGATAAAAAAATCTTTTGAAAAAAGAGAGGAAGGAAGAGTGTCTGGAGCCTTCTCCTCTGGGATATTTATGTCTAAAGAGCATAAATAAGGATCATACCTGAAATTATGTGGTGGATTGTAGCTTCTCAGTGCACAAGATTTGACTAAATGAGGACTGATTTTTCATCTTGTAGTAGAGAAGGAACATGTGGATCTCCTCTGTGTCCAAGAGAAACAACCTACTTTTCATTATATGTTGAAAAATAGTACTGGAATTGGGTGATAAGGTATTTCAACTATTCTCTCTCTCTGAATGGTAGATATGTTTGACTGTGGTTCTATTTTGTCTTATTTCATACCATTTTTCTGAACACAAGACTAAAGCACCATACAAAGGCCGCACCATACAAATGCAATAACTACACTATGCCATGGTTGGTCCCAGGGATTCTTAAAACAAAGTCTATCCAGTGTGCTTCCAAAACTCTAAAGATCAAGATTTTTCCAGTCTTTAAATAAAGAGACAATTGTACTTACATCAAGTGTACTTAGCATTTTACATTACTCTTACTTAGCTCAGCCTGCCAACACATTTTGTTTATTCCCTGGAGCAGTGCTCAGATCCAGCCTAAAATATGTGCTTCTGCACATTCCTGGGGGGTTTTCAAAGACAGACTGAGAAAGATACTCGTTCCTTGAGACACGTTCCTGAAGGTCAACAAACGAGCCCATCAATTCATCCATTAATGATGAAAGTGTGATTGGTCATTGGAATGGGCTGCCCAGGGAAGTGATGGAGTCACCATCCCTGGAGGTGTTTAAGGAAGGACTGGCTGTGGCACTCAGTGCCATGGTCTGTTTGACAAGGAGGTGTTTGGTTAAAGGCTGGACTCTGTGATCTCAAAGGTCTTTTCTAACCTAACTGATTCTGTGATTCCAGGATCTCAGCTAGCTTCTTACTAGTCTGGTAGTGAGAGGCTAATGCAATAATCTAATACTCTGTTTCAGTGCCACATTTCCCAACATTTTTTTGGCAGTTTTCCTGAAAGCCTGTGAAATTATTCATCCATCATTTCAAACCTAATATGCCGTGAGCTCATACTTTCTTTAGTCTAATGACAGATATTATAGAAAAAAATCTGCTGTCAGTTGATATCTTCATCTGCTCTGCTTCCAGTGGCAACTCACACATGTTGTAAGGACTGATAACTTGCTGAGTTCGGTATCACTGTGGCTTCCCAAAAAGTTGCCCCAGATTCCAGAAGGAGAGAATTCCTCTGAAGGAAGATTACAGAGATAAGGAGCATGAAGTGATGTGTTTGGCCCTCATTCTAGATACACTTATCTATTATTAACTACTGTCTGGCATATTTGAACATAATAAGATGTGAATGTTAGGCGATAAGAAAGAGAAGAGTAGATTTCAGGATTATTTCGCTGTTCAAAGGATTTGACATCTGTCCCATCCCCCACTTCCTTTCCTAGCATTTAAAACCGCAAACTACTGAGTTATGATAATACATTATCCTTTGTAATACTGCTAAAATAATTCTATTATTTGAAAAACTATGCAGAAAGAAACTCAACCCAATACATTTATTCAGCAGTTAAAACCCACAGCAATAATTATGGGAGAGAACTTCTTGAACCTCCATCTGTGTTTATTCACAATAAAATATTAAGAAAACATAGCTGTCTTGTACCCAAAGGAAGGATGTTATGTGCTTACTTACTGTGACAAGAAAGCTAAAAAACAGTTTTCCATTGTCTCCCACTCACATATTTTTCTTGCTTTTCCTAATTTTCCTGTAGTAAAACATAACTCGCTGACTTTGCAAAATATGTTATTAAAATTTTGGAAAACATTTCCTATTTTCTGCATGAATTCTGTGAACACAACAGTGCCAGATTTTCCTTGAAGCTTTGAGAGTCCAGGGAGAGTCCAGTGTCCAAGTATGGAGTCATGGCATTCATTATCAGGTTATCTCTATATCCTCTTACTTTCTTTATCTTTTCCTGAGCATGGAGCCTTTTTCTTCTCTTGCAATGCATACTGCACTTTGGCCTTCTTCCTTACTAGCAGTGACATCCATATTACAGGCATACTTTAAAAGTTGGTTGTTCTTTTCAAGCAGGGGAGAAGCAGAAGAGAAAAACAATAAAGACATAAAGTATTTGCTTTTTGTCATCTAGGTGAACACTGTACTAGAAGTCATTTATAACAGGCTATGAGCCTTAATTACAAAGTTTGTAGATAGGTAATGTTTAGTCCTCACAATGTAGTTTCTTCCTTCCTCTCTAGATCACTGTTCCTTGGAGCTCACAATATGTCTGCATTTTCCTAAAAAATCATTGTATCTTCCTCTCCAGGAAGTGGCTTGTTCTTTTATAGCAAAGCCAATCTTTGTCCTCTTTAAAGACCATATATCCTCTGCTGTCTAGGGACAACAGCCCTGGATACATCTGTCTAGACGTACTAGAGCATGCCTTCCCTCTTCCTATACTGAGGAGCTGACATTCCCGTAAAACAGACTTTACAGCTACCTTCTTGTGTCCATGCAGATTCAGAACTGATTTTGAGGGGTATTTGTCCTTATACACAGTTGTTTTCATAAACATGCCTGTAAGATGAACCATAATTTTTCATAAGTAAGCCTGTATGGGTCACTGCTCATCCATTCTTTCCCATGCTATAAAGCACAAGAAAACAAAATAAAGTACATCATGGGGGCTTTTTTTTAGTAGGCTGGACCCTAACATTTTAAGAATAAAAGGCAGCCTATTCATTCCCTGTTGATTCTTTGTGGTCCACTGGTGGGGAATGTAGGGTGTCCTATAAATGTTATTTGATAAAAGCTGAGGCTAGGCACCCTGCTGTTTTTAAGGATCATGCTGAGACAAACTGCTGGTAGGATATGCAAGAGAGCAGATTTGTTTATCCTTATTTCTCCGCTCACATCCCTGAGCACACATGGTTGCTGTTTTTGTTTTGACTAATTTTGACTTTTTTAAATGTGAGAAAAGTGGTTAAAATGAAGTCATCTCTGTCTGAAGCTGGGACTCGTGTGAAATAGTGGAAATGCTGACAGGCCTCTGGCTGGAGCAGAATGAATAGCTGTCCCCCAGAACTGGATGCGCTCCTGCCCTCCCAGTCCCATTCATACCATTGTTCTCAAGGAAGAGGAAACCAAGCAGTGGCATAAGAAAGCCCACATGCTTCACACACGCTAGATCACTGGAATTGCCCAAGACCTTGTAGAAACCCAGTATCTGGTGAAAAGTTGCAGTGATATATTTGCTTTTCTTACTCACTTGAATCTACCTTATGATTTTTCCAAGAGCCAGTCAGTATGGGGTTTAAGGATTTTGAATCACATCTGGTCACTAAGGTCTGCAAGGAATGACAGTGGATTGTGTTCATTTTGTGTCTTGGATTTTAGTTATCTATGAATACATAGATTTTGCTGGTTTCTTAATCTAGAAGTCATTTTCTTCCCATGCAGGTTTTCTGTTAGTTAAAAAAGTAAAAAAATGTTGCTTATCAATATTAGTTATTTCTCTTTGTGTAAAATATGCAGGCATTGCAATATAAGACAAGGGTCGTGGTCTATTCAGTAATGTACATGGAGGGAATGAAAAGATCATTTTTACTGCAAGATGTTTATACTTCAAGCTTAAGAAACGTCAAGAAGTGGAGCTTGTATACCAGCCCTGCAACTTTAAATTTTTTGTATCATAGCTGAGGATTTAAAATGCCCTTGGGAATACAGATACATGCTTATAAGAGTGTAAGTCAGTCTGTGGTAGAAGATTTTTACATCATGGGTAGAAAGGCTCTGCCCTAGGTAGAGGGATCTGGGCAGGCTGGGTTGATGAGCAAGGCCAACTGAGGTTCAACAAGACCTAGTGCTTGGTTCTCCACTTGGGTCACAATGACCCCATGCAGTGCTACAGACTGGAGGCAGTGGCTGGAAAGCTGCCTGGTGGAAAAGGACCTGGAAGTTCTGGTCAGCAACAGCTGAACATGAGCCAGCTGTGCCCAAGTGGCCAAGAAGGCCAGTGACTGCCTTGGATCAGCAATAGTGTGGCCAACAGACCCAGGGCAATGATGGTTCCCTGTCCTTGGCACTGTTGGGGCTACACCTTGGATCCTGTGTTCATTTCTGGACTCCTTACTACAAGGAGAACATTGAGGGGCTGGAGCATGTCCAGAGAAGAGCAACAGAGCTGGGGAAAAGTCCAGAACGGAAGTCCTGTGAGGAGCGGCTGAGGGAGCTGGGGGTGCTTAGCCTGGAGAAAAGGGGCTCAGGGGAGACCTTGTTGCTCCCTACAGCTGCCTGAAAGGAGAGTGTAGCCAGGTGGGGGTCAGCCCCTTCTCCCACATAAGAAGTGACAGAACAAGAGAAAATGGCCTCAAGTTGGCCAAGGAGGTTTAGATTGAATATTAGGAAAAATTTCTTCACTGAGAGGATTGTCAAACACTGTAGGAGATTGCCCGAGGGAAGTGACTGAGTCACTATCCCTGGAAGTATTAAAAAAATGTGATGTGGCACTTGGAGATGTGATACAGGGGTGGAGTTGTCCATCCTGGGGTAATGGTTGGACTCAATGATCTTAAAGGTCCTTTCAAGCCTAATGATTCTGTAATCATCTTTAGCTAACTAAATTAAGTCAGGCTAACAGTAATTCCAGGAAGAATGTCAAAGTGGAAGACATCAGTTGAGAGAGCTGAGATGGGACATTCTAGAAGCATGGTTAGGAAACTAATCTTGGTGGCAGATAAATTGGTAGATTAATTTGCTTTTGAGACAGCTCCTTATATTTATATCAATGATAAAATTGTTGGGAGAAGAGTTTCACTGCAAGATAGATTTCTTTCTTTTACTGAACTCAGGCTTGTGAGTAGAGTTTCACTTTTGCTTCTTTTACATATTGCTTCACCTACTGACTCACCTGGGGAATAATCGCATTGGGATTTCTGGAGAACTCAGGCAGACAGACCATCACTTGGAAATATAGGAAATAGTGTCTACTAAGCATTATGTGGAAGAAATAATTTCTCATTTTTGTGATGATTATGGCACTAAAAGAGCACAGTGCAATAAGATTTCTGCTGTTTAAAGAACTTGCAAAGAGCTCTGTGTTTGTAAGCAGCCAATGTACTTGTCTTAGGACCGTTCCAGAGATACTTTTTCCCAAGAATCATTCATATTTAACCCAAGTTTAAATTGGAACCATTTGTTTTTCATCCAGAGGTTTATTTCTTGGAAGTCATTGGGACAACTGTATGATTTTAATGATCTAGTTTTTAAATACAGATATTGCAATGTAGTTTTGTAAATGTATTATTTGCAACGGTGCCAAAAAAACCCATCACCAAGTGCAATTATTAAGACCCTGAGGAAGAGAAAGATCCATCCTACTTTTTATTTTTTTGAAGGCTTGAGAAAGAAGTTTTGCATCATATCTTCCTGGGTGAGACTCTAATAACCAAATCCAGATGTCAACATGATAGATTCCTGGAGCTAAACCTTCCAGCTTTTCTGTGCACGACACTGTTACGGCACAGCTTGTCTTACAGTAATGCAATGATTCAGAACTTAAGGAGATGTATCCTCTCCTTTGCCCTGTTAGAATCCACTTGTGCACTTTCTTTAAGTATTATTAAAGAATTAACAAATATCTAAGTATTAACAGTATCCTTTTACTTAATAAATCAGCAGCTGACTTATAGTGGGATTAAGATATTTGCCCCAAATCAGAAGTGCCTATTAAAAATGTTGGAAATGACAAAGGATCTCTTTGGTTCCAATCTGGCAGGCTAGACAGAACATCCTTCTTATTTTCAATGTATTTGGAACCTGTATATTGGCACTGTATCTCTCTACGTCCTGCAGCTGTATTTATCTCTTGATTCTGCTTCAGCAATAATTCAAACATACACTTAAATGCTACTAAAACCAAACTGGATTTCAGCATGTGTCTTCCTGCATTGTGTTTCTCTCATGACCCTTTAAATCATACAATCATGCAATAATTTGAGTTGAAGGGATCTTAGGACCTCATTTGGCCTAAGCCCGTTCCCCCACTCCAGACGGAGTCAGTTTTGAAGTTACATCGTGTAGGTCAGGGCCTTGAGTAGCTTTGAGGATGAGGATTCTGCTGCAGCCTCTTCTCCCACCTGGGAACCTTACATCTAATAACAGCTCCCCAGCTGCAACTTTTCTTTCTGAGAAGAATCTGTTTTCTGTAACCACCCATTAATTAGTTGTAGATAGCAATCAGATCTCTCCTTTGACTTCTGTTCTCCAAGCTGAGTGAACCCAGTTCTCTCATTCTCACTTCCTACGTCATGTACTCACCTTGTTAAACATTTTGGTAGTTTTTCTACCGTTCTTGTTCTAGTTTGTCCTTCTTGTAGTGAAGATCCCCATACTGGACACAACAGATCAGATTTCTCTCGTACACACTGACAGAGGGGGACACCCCTCTGCTCAATCTGCTGGCTGTGCTCTTACTGATGCAGCGCGTGGCTCTCGTTCAGTGATGCACAGCAATACAGATGCAGAGCAAGCAACATGGAAGAGAGGGCACAAATCGCAAGCACCAAGCAAGTTCTGCATTTATTTATAACTATGTGAGATCATTTCTATTCTTTGCCTGAGGGCTGACTCCTGCCAGAAACAAAGAGGAAATCAGAATGGGAAAGATCCACAAATTCAGCAAACACTGACTACGTTTGAACTTTGGTTCAAAAATCTTTTTAGCTTCAAAACTGCATTTGATGATTTTTGCATTAGTTTGCCACTGCTTAATGCAATGTATTAGTTTAATGTATGCCTTCCAAGTGCCTCCACTGAGCCACAAATTTTTCTCGCTAACATTTGTGAAAGGTGCTTAACACCTTGGGTAAGGGATGTGCTCAGTTGGATTTGGCAAACTCCAATATCTCAGACAAAAAACAATTCATGGTGCACCTGTTTTACATTTGGGCGTTTACACAAGCAAAAAAGGTATGTCTTCATGGTGTATGTTCAATTTTGAGTGATACAGCCTCTTTTTATCAGATTACAAGTACTGTGTAGAAGAACAAACCATGAAATCAATCAGAAATTATGCTATTAGTCTCTTTATATAATTGCTGGTTAATGATTGCTTCGACCTCTCTGACATTTAAAGCTAGAGAAAAACAGGGAAAAAAAGAGAGGGAGAATACTAGAAGATGTTAAAGCTAACAGAATAGTATTTATAGTGTTCTTAAAAACTAGTCAGATACCTGGATGTACAAATTCAACATTAGCAGTATCTAGGATCCAGTTTTCCATCCTTGACCACTACCAGATATTTCCTGGCCTGGAGTTCAGACATGCTCTTTGATTCACCTGCAATCCCACAGCCAGACAAAGCCAAAACATATTCTAATGATCTCTAATGTTCCAAATTTTCACTGAATTCCTGTCCAGTATGTACAAGGTTTTCCTAAATCAATCTGTGAAGAAATGCACAGGTTGGACTGACACATGTCCTGCTCCAGTGAGTTGCTAGCATTAACTTTTGCTTTCACTGTTTATATAAAGTTCCTTCTCTTTTGGACGACTTGGCAAACATTTAAGGCTCTTTTGAATGCTTAATATTTGTCTGTAAACACACGTGTCAGTTTTTGAGGGGTGGGTTTAGTTATTGTTCATAGCCTTTTGTGGCCTCTGACTGACATTTCCTATTATTTAAACAGGTAATTAGTCCCTTTTTATTAGGTGTAAATGTGTTTCCATGCATTGACAGGCAAACACTAATCTCTGAACTTCAGCAGCATGTAGGAATTTATTGCCTTTTAATTGTGCCCTAGGGCATAGTGACTTTTAAAAGTGAAATAACAATCATTACTTCTCTATATATTACTGCAGTGCCTGTATTGTTGTAACATATGTCCAGTTGGATTATAAGTCATACAGAGGGCAGCCATTCAAAACTGTACTGATTTTTCAAACAAGGTGGAGTTTCAGATATTACTACTAATAAAATACAATATCTGCTTGTTACACTTCAGTCCGTAAGCAATTTTTTTTCAAATTACTTCATTTCTTTTTTGTTTCTCTCTGTCCTAATGACAGCATGAGTGCAGACTCTGCAGGTGTTACCTGATTTTACCCTTTATATGTAATGATTTTAATTCATTTTACGTTCTGCTGCTTCTGTAAGGGCTTACTTGTCAATATACTATACACTTGAGATATTTTCTATGTTCTGTGTCAGCAGACGTGCTTCTCAATGTGTGACTCAGTGATAACACACTGAGTTTTCATTTTACTTGTCAACGGATTTGCCTTTTTGTCATAAATGCTGAATGCTTTGTGGGATCTTATTCAGCCACCCACTCTTCCTTCTACAGGCCTTTACTCAGAAACAGTAAAATTAGTCAAAAATCCTCTTATTTGTCTTGGAAAACATTCCTTAATGTGACAATGAAGTCATGCAAAGATTCATTATCAGTTTGGGTGAATTTTCTAAGCTAATGTGCATCCTTGAAAAACATACCAGGTGGAAAACTCTGAAGGGACTGAAAGCATGACACTGTACTCGTAGTGCTGAATGTTTTGATCAAGGACTTCCGATGCAAGTTTCTACAGTATCAAATTAATGCATTGCTCACACATTTTGGAATCCAAACGTGATTCCCTTAGAACTCCTAAGGAAATGACTCCATAACTGTAAGTGATTAGATACAATATAGAGAGTGTGTGTGTGATTGGAAGGGGAAGCAGTGTCCTTGATTGCTTAGTTTTACTCTCTTTGGGCTCCATTCCCAAGCATCTAAAAATATGCTGTCCTGATCCCTTTTATTCTGAGGCTATATCCTACCTCTTACTTCAGCTCCCACTTCCTTTTGGCTTACCTTCTTTTCATTCTGACCCCAAATAATATAATATGTAAAATTGCTTCAGCCACAGGTATCTAAAACCAGACAACCCAGTAGGCAACTATGTCCTATTGTTCCAAAGGCGGAATGTTTGTACCTTCCATTAACTTCATTTAACAATGTCAATTCTTGGCAACTTTAGAATGAAGGAAATTTCTATTGATGCTAAGACAAAAACCTCAGTACAAACTTTTTATCCTATGTCACACTTATAAATCTTTGTCAAAAGACTTGAAGAGTCCATGAGCAAAAAGAATAACATATACTCCATATTAATCCCTCAATTGGGCTACTAAGTAGACTGTTTTCAGAAGAAAACACCAACATTTTGATGGTGGATTTGTTTCCCAAATAATTGTGTAATACTACCTCCCTATTGCACTGCTGCTCTGAAAGGCTTTGGAAGGATGGGTTTCAGTGGGAAAAGGAATGTAAAGATAAACTTGCTAAAGTTTTGCCTAAGTGTTTGCAGAGATGCCCCACAATTTTGCATGTACTGCGGAGTGTACAGAAAAATGAAATCATCATAGGCAGATAGATCTTGAGCAGTAAGTTACATTATCTAGAGGGAAAGGGAATAGGGAATGAAGTCATACCAAATAATAAAAAATAAATTCAGTATAATCACAAAAATAGTCAGCAGGAGATACTGTAAATTTTTAAGGATACTTTTCCCAATTTCCTCTCACAAATGTACTTTTTGCATCTAATGGAAATGTGTTTGGTCTGCCTTCAGATCAGCAGTACAGGACAGGAAAAAATCAAAATGAAAAGAGTTTCATAAGGATTAAAGAAACATTGTTTTTTTGCAGCCATGTTACAGGACAGAAGATCACATCTTGCTATCCTGAGGGATAGCTGCAGATGGAGCTTGGTGCAAGGTATTTCTGCACTCAGTGGGCTGGGTTGTATCTCACCGTAACATTGGACAGGGTTGGAGACTGACTGTGAGATCGGTGACTGAGTGTGGTGAGGCTACATATGGTGTATCCAACAGCTGATCAGGGAAACAAAAGCCTCTAAGGTCCCTTGATAAACTTGTACACTCCATTCTCACTCTTGTGTCATTTTGCTTTGATTTATTTTGTTAATGGTCTGAAGGTCTGAGATCAAGCAATTACTACTTTCAGTAGCAGGAAAGTTAGGGTAATTCTACTGTTACTTAGGGCAATTCTACTTCTAATTACGGAATTTTCATACTTCTCCTCAAGTTTCTTCCTCCTTTCTGTAACAGTTTCTGTGCCACCACCAGTATCTCTGTGGTTTGCAGCCTTTCCCAGTATTGCAGTCCCATCTCCTGATAGTACTGTCATCTTTGGCTCCCCTGTCACTGCTACTCAAGAAATGATGAAGTAACTGCTACACTTATCAGTTGTCAGAGATGATTTTGTTGCTTAACTTTGTGGGCAGCTTACATGCCAGTCTCCAAAAGTCTTGAATTTCAAACCCTGCTGCTTTCTGAAAACCAGATCCACTTAATCAATTTGTTGTTGGGCATTTATAATTAAGATGCCCAACACCACTACTTCAGTGGTGGAAATTCTGGCTGTGATAGGCATGTTTCTTTCCTGAATAAGCATTTTGACATAGGACAGCTTGGTTATTGACAAGATCCTTCAAGGATACAGAAGCCCATGTTATGATTGTTTTCTTCTCTATATGGCTACTTCTTGTGCTCTGTGACTATTCTCACAGCTCCTCCACCGAAGTCCATGGAACCAGAGGAATAGCCACCATTACTTTCTGATCCACTACTTTAAAGATCCATTGCTTTAGTCAGCCTTTGAGTCATTGCAATAGAGAGGGTGAGATAAGTTTGTTATCAATTTTTGAATTTACTGAAGTCTGGGCTTGCCATAACCTTGTTTTAGTTATAAGACACAGGAGCTGAGTTTTGTCTTTCAATAATGGCTTTAATTCTGGCTGGTCGAATAAAATCCTGTTGAATAAGGAAGTCAGGCTAGGTTAGGGGAGGTGATTCAGCAGCAAGATGAGTCTGTGAATGACTCCAGTCTTTCTTGACTGGAAAGGGGTATATAGCGTTTGTTCTTGAGCTTTTTCTGAAAGTCAAAGGGTAATAATTTTAAAAATTAAAAAAAAAGAAAGAAAGAAAAGATAAATGATTGGAGGTAAGTAAGTAGGCATTAAAATAACCCACATTTCTATAAATTGTGGTAATTTTTCTAAATTTTCTCTTGTCCTATGGTGGTAACCTGTTCTGCAAGTTCTGTTTATGGTGCTAGCCGGTGTGTTGCTAACTGAAATGGGTTAAATGAAATTTTGGAGTTGGAATACAGAAATATGGCTTCTTTCTTAGTGGTTTCCAGAAACTTCCAGTAGTCTGAGCAGAAGAAAAATATTTTAAGGTATTCTCCATATTTCCTCTTAGAAAAATACACTGACAAAGAATTGGTTCATCTGCCTGCTGTTAATCATCAAATCACCACGTCAGTTGATTTTTATGGGACTATTTTTAAAATCTTTCCTGTTTCTACAGCATTAACTCCTGTTATATCCTTTGATTCTGGTGCTAGTGTTATTTTTCTTTCCCTGTGATTAGTTAATGACTACTTCCATTTCTATAGCAATCACGTTACTATTGTTCCTATGTTATTGTGCTCAAGCCCAGTGCTGTCTGTCAACACACTTCATGTTTTCTTTTTTTAATTAGTAGCTGGAAACACAAAGTAGAAAAGCACAAAATGATGTATTGGTGTGTTCTGGAAAATGGTCTGTATGATAGCTTTGAGGAACTACTCTATAAAGCTGTTAAGAACAATTTTAAAGGCTTAAATATTTAAAACATTAACATTTAAAAGAGTGAATTAAGAAGTGAATTATGACCTGGACATTTTTCTTCTGTAATTGCAGCAACTAGAAAGAGAGATCGAAAAAAAGATAAATGCATAGTTATGATACTTAAGCCAGATGGCAAGGACTCTATTTTGTGTTCCATGAGAGACTTTTCTATTTAATTATAGAATTATATTTCAATTTTCTTGTTCTTCTCTTTCTTTCAAAAAGATAGGAAGATGCCAAGTCCCTTTCAGCTGCTTCAATAAGAATTATTGATTTCCCAGCAAGTGTAACTGAAGTGTAGATATAGAAGGACAGTGTGAAAGGAGAAAAGAATAAAAGGATGCAATACCCCTTCTGGATAAAGTTAAAAGCCTCTATTAGATAAAAAAAAAGCACTAACAAGAAGAGAGAAGAAATATATGGAAAATGTCACCAAAGAAGAAGTAGTCATTTGTGAAGGAAAGAAGAGTGAAATGGACTTTCAGATCAGCAGCCTTCTGACTTGCAAATTCACACCAAACAAGATGAGACCTTGGAAATGGTTAAAAATAAAACTCAACAGAATGAAACTATAGACAAAACTCTTAAAGAGTGCCAACTGAAAATGAAACAGTGTACTATACACTGTCACGTTTTCCAGCACAATAGAAGTGAAAGATGCCAAAAGGAAAAAAAAAATAGAAATGTGCAGGTGAGGATTAACTTATGGGGAAACACTTAAATGTCCTGATGGTTGTGATGAGGAAACATCATTAAGTCTCTGTTCTCTGAAATAAAAGGAAGTTGTAAACACAATGACAAAGAAATGTGACCGAAGTGACTGTGGCATTTGACTGTGTGCTACACCCTGTTCAGAGGCAGACAAGCCTTCTACAGTACTATCGAAAGCAGAATAAAGAAGGCTACTGCTGACAAATAAGGGAAACAGAGATTCAATTTCTAAAAGGAATATTAGTTTCTCATTCACAATTCTTCAAGCTACTGCTTGTGGGTTAATTTTGATCCTGGAAACAGTAAATCACAGAGTAATTTTAATTTCCATATGTGAGCCAGAAAAACACAAGATTCTGCACTCAAGCAGGCAAGTCAAATGAATCAGCAAAATCAAACATAAAAGCAGTTTAGCCAACTATTCACTGAATTAAGTGAAAATCTCTAGAACAACCCCACTAGTGACTGTCTTTTTTGCCTAAAAGATTGGTATTCTTTGCATTACAAAACACTGACAAGCCCTGAAAGAGAGTGCTAGATGGAAGGGGAGAATAAAAGCAGCAGCAGATGTTTCTCATTCAGTTTATAGGTTTAAAGACAAAATTTAGGTTATCACCACACAAATATATTTGGGAATACCTTAGGTTTTGTGATAAGCCCTTATAACAAGGAACTTCATCAAAGGTTTATGTAAGAAAGTAGAAGTTGTGTTCGCTTTAGATTTCAGCAGTAGAAATCAGTATCAATTACTTACTACTTCTGGTTTGAATTGTTGCTGACTTCACTGTAAAAAAGAATAGGTAGACACAGAATGAATACTTCTAGAAAATCTTGATTATGCTGGCAACACAGCATAATAAACTGACAGCAGAAGGTTTTTGGCACCCTAAAGAAAGACTGGAGAACTAGTATCACAGCTGTTAAACCAAAGCATTTTCTCAGAAAGGAAAAAGATTCAGAAGTGTTTCAGTGTTCCTACCTTCTGGGAAGTGTGTTTCTAGTGTGCTTCAATGAAGCAACTGCATTCACTATCTTCAACAAGGCTTGGTTGCTGAAATAGGCAGCCTAAAGGCCATCCAACTTAACTGCTATTCCACCTTTGCTTAGGAAAACATCGTAAGGAGAAAAAAAAAAGATTATGTCTCCACAAGACAAAAGCACCCAGAAGGTAGATCCTCCTTGTGGAAACCAGGCCAAGTCCATGGAGCACTTTGCAGTAGGGTGTTTTAGCTCAGAAGTAACATCAACCAAACGTGACTGTACTCTTTCCAGATGTAGGCTGGCTTTATTCAGTCAACTCAACTCATCCATCTCCTTTGTATTTCCAGTTCAAAGGTTAACAATTCTACCAGAAGGAGTTGAGGTCTGTCTGCATCCTTTGGTGCAGTTATGGTTGGGTGCCCATTTTGGTCCATGTGGCATATGATTTCTGTTGGCTCACTTCCAGGCCTTCAGAAGTGTGCAGACAGTAGAAAACATCAGTTACAAGGGCTTAATTTAAATTTAGGCCTAAATGCCTTTGCCAGTAAATTCCTTAGAAAATACTAGGTATTAAGCATTCAACAATGTCTTGGCTAGAAAAGAAGATAGAAATATCTAAGACATGCTAAGAAGGAAGCCTGAGGGAGAACTCAGTTGTCCAAACATTGGCATTTGGTCATTGTACACACCCCAGGGGATCCCTTCTGGATTCTGGCTGTTGCTCCTGAGAGGCCTGGGCTTGCTGGAGCCGTTCATCACTGGATGGACAGCTCATATGCCACAGGTTATTACCTGTAGGATTAGACAGCAGTGTTTGGCCCTGGGTAGGGGCCAAAATGGTAGGGTTTTGCTTAAGGAACATGAAGAATTATCTGAAGATTTGTCTCTTCAGCAGGGCTGAAAGAAAAAATATTTCACATGATGGGTCTTCAAGGAGCATTTTGTCTTGGTCAGATAGACTTTTCATGCCCTCAGTACATGTGGTCGCTGAGAAGCAGAGTGGTTCAGAAATGAGTATGTTTCTTATTTTCAAAGCCTTGCGAAAGTTCATCTGTTGCTTTTTTGAAATAGCTTCAGGATCCTTACCTTAGAGGAGAGACAGAAATGCAAACAGGTACATTTCCTGTGAAACACAAACCAAAGCATTCACTTTCAAATCCTCCTATTTGTTTTGGAATAGACTAGACTTTTGCAAGCACCTTGCTTTTGGTTTCTCTTTTGCAGCTGTCTTTTGAAAAAGTAGACAATTTTGGTGGTTTGAAATTTCAGTTTCATTTTTAGAGATTTATCTCCTGGAAAAACAGTATGTTTTCTTTTGGTTTATCTTGCAATATTCTTTTCTGCAGAAAGCGCATATGTCATTCTTTGGCCAGACCTAGATTTCATTCCCTCTAGTTGCAAGTCTCACATTACAAAGTTATCTGTACATATGTATGAGAGCAGAAAATCCCCAATAAAGCTAACTTTCAAAATTTAATATTTTTGTACATAATGCTTAAAATAACTTAGGACAGTCTGTGAGTCAACCTGTGAGTCAATCATAGCTTCATGGAACCAGGAAGCAGAAAAGTACATTGACTATTATTCTGAGCAAATTCCTCAGAAATATCTGCTGTAAATTTAGCAATCATATATTGGCAATGACATAGGGGGAAAAAAAATGAAGATGTATTCAGAATTTCAGAATTGTCATGACCCATCAGTGTGAAACTGCCATGAAAAGACATGGGGTTTTTGCATGTTTGACTAAACTGATTTAAAACTGGGATAGGTGTAGGGAATGTCTATAGAGACATTTCTGTCCTGTGAGAAGAGTATTATAGTAAAAATAAGGTTGGTTCTGTGTCTGACATAAGTATTTATCAATTAATAAATACCTGTAAGTAGTATTTAAGCTTGAAAGAAAAAGTCAGCATGAAACAAGGAAAATGTCATCTCAGCACGAATTAACTTAGGCTGGAAATTGAAAGAAATTCTCTAAAGTAGGGGAATAAGGTTCTGTGACAGCAAACAATCTAAGCAATTAGCATTGTTTTCTAAAGAAATGAGAGTTGTATGGGCAACACAATCATCTACATGGCTCCTACCTCTACAAAAATTCCTTCTCCCTTTGGAATGCCTGTTTGAATTAAAGCTGATACAAAGGAAGAGGCTTTAAAGGCAGTTATATTTCAAGAGTTTTCATGAAAATAAGGGCTAGGTAGAGAGAACCAAAATGAGAAGCAATAGAGAAAAAGTCATTAGTGTGAATTCATGGTCTTATTGTCAGCAGCATGTCCCTGAGCTCACTAGGGCATTTAAATGCCATGGGGAAAGCATCGAACAGAGCTCACAGTTTCTCAAACACAGGAGCTTCACTCTGCACTGGAAAACAGGTTTCAGTAGTTCCTCTGCTTACATTTGATGCATTTCCAGCACTGGAGCCTGTCACACTGTGTGTGACACAAAACAGTGTGTCTGCAGAGGATCTGATGACTTAACTGAGAGAAAACATTTTCTGGCCCAGTTACTCACGCTGTGTTAAATTAGACACATAAATTCATTTTTTTATGAACTTCTTGCATTTACTGTTCACAAGGCAGTCAAACTGAGACCTTCGACTGAATCATATTTTAAAGCATTTGAATTAAATATGTTACTAACAGCAGCTTCTTTTTTTTTTTTTTTTTGAGTCATATTAATGAGGAACAGTTATGGATCTGGATTTGATGATAATTTCAAACACTCTGAAATTTGTAAGAAGTTTGTACTGTTCTGAGAAATTCCAGGTAGAGGGGAGATTACCTTTTTGGTGTTTTTCTATTTCACAGTTATGAAATATTTCTGTGGCAACTTCAACAATAGCTTTCATGGAACAGAAAATACAAAGTGTTTATTTTTAGGCGTTATTTTGGTATGTCCTATCCTTTAGGGCTGTGCCTATTTCCTCTCTTAATGAACCTCATCCATGTCTCAAAAATGATGGGCATCTTAACTTCATTGCTGGCTGAGTCCAGTGTAAAGCGGATGACTGGCCATTTCCCAAGGTTCCGAAATCACAAACACACTTCGTGTTTTGCCATGAGGAGGTCCTACACATACAGGCGTGGGGGAGCGCAAGGAAACAAACCCTCCCATTTCCAACCCGTTCCCAACAGATACCCAAGCAGGCAGCTCTTTTTCCATGGCTTGGTGACAGATGTTTGCAGGCAGCTAACTTTTTTTTCCATGGCTTGGTGACAGATGTTACCGTAGGCATTGTCTGATACTCAGTGACCAGCCATCACCAGAGGGGCAGGAGCGACATACTTTTAAGATTACAAATTTACTTCTGTGGTCAAGCCTGAAAACCCCCTTGAAAGAAGAAGGAGGCCGGTGTAGTAACATGCTCATGTGCTCATGGCAATCTCCCCGTGTTCCCGCTTCTGTGTTAGATGAACTTGTTGTTTCTTCAGCTGTTTCTTGGCTGTGAAATCTCGTAAGCAGAAACTTTTCTCCTTGTGGTCCTTCTCCCGGTGGATTCCTAACTGCCGACTTGGACTTGTGAGTATGCAGATGTTGAATAACAGTAGTAGGGACAGCAGCAGGAGTAATAAAAGAAAGTTCAGCGCTTGGCCTGTGTCAGACTGTGGGTACTTAACGTGATCTCTGTTACACAAATCGTGAGCAACTTTGTAGATTATCAGCGGCATTTAGACAACTACATCCCTCATTCTGATGGGAGTTAGGCACTTCAATGCCTTTAAGGACTTGTGCCTCTGGGGCTTTTTCCAGATAACAGAAATCTATGGCAGAGTCGGTGGGAGATAAACTTGAATTGCCCACATCTGAGGGCTGGGGGAAGGGCAGGCACTACTACCGGCAGAACGAGCGCGGCTTTTCCTGCCTGCGGCATTCCTGGCCTTTACAGAAAGCCTGGAAGGAGCATGGAGAGCTGACTGCGTTTAAAATGACTATCTGATGTTAGGTGAGAGCTACGGACCACGGATCGGAGTTGGACACGGTGTTGCAAACTGCAACAAACCCCAAACCTGTGTCTCTGTGAAGGGGGACAAGGGAGTGCGGGAATGAATACAGCTGTAGGGTTGCAAGAACACCAGTGACATTCGGCAACTTTCACAACCAGCTGTACTCAGCCGTAAGCACCTTGCAAGCTGCTGGAAACACGGATGATCTGTTTTACGTTGGGATTTTTGTTCTGTTATGCTTTCACAACGAAGGAGACACAGAAAATGGGCACTATTTAGGTGGTTTGGGGTTTTTTAAGTGTTGTGGGGGTTTTTTGTTTGTTTGTTTGTTTTGTGGGGTTTTTTTTGTATTTTTGGGTGTTTCGTGGGATTTTTGGGTGGTTTTTTTGTTGTTGGTTTGGTTTGGTTTTGGTGGGGATTTTTTGGTTTTTTTTTTTTTTTTTTTTTTGGTGGGGTTTTGTTTGTTTGGGTGTTTTTTTGTTTTTTTTTTAAGGACTCTGCTCTTTGGACATAGGAAATCCCGTTCTATTTTTATACAGAAGTGTTTCTAAATAATTCTTGAAGGTTCCTCATATCCTCTTTCCCTAAAATTCCTGTAACTCAGCCCATCTACATGTGTGAAGAGGAGCATTGTGTTTTCTTTTTGATTGCAAACAGGCATATTTAAAGAAAATTATTTGCATTTTCTCATAATGAGCCACTGTCAGTCATTAGTCGGCCAAAGTGATTCCATCCTGCAGGTAGCCAGATGCCAGAAAACACTCAAAGCAAGAGACTGACCCTGCTGCTCTTACTGGACATAGACTTCCCTTGGAAATGGGTTTTGTATCCCATTAAGAAAGGCAGGAACTCGCTTTTAATAAGAGCTAATAAGAAAGTTTATAAGAACTATTTTAAGAATAAGAATTGTTCTTTCAAATCCTTTCTTAAGGAAAGACTAACTCTTTAAGAATTGTTTAACAAGGGATAGCATCAGCAACATAGAATCTATCCGTATATCCAAAAGAATCTATGTAGCCCCTCTTTTGGACTGACATGGTCCTTGTAGAGTAGTAATAAAATGTCCTTATTACTTACTTAAAGGAAAGCAAGCCACGATATTTATAAAGCCCGTGACAGGAAAGCATTGGGACAGGAAAGTGTCCCAAACTGCTTTTGGTAACACCGTGGCTCTTCCTCAGATGTTACTTATCTTTTCCTGCTAAGAAACTGCTGGGACCTGCCGCTGGCGTGAGCACCGTGTGCCCCGTGCCCAGGTCGGTGCAGGGAGGGAGCCCGCGGGGAGCCGGCCCGTCCGCGGAGGGGATCCAGGGCATCCAGCCCCCCGGAGCCGTGCGGGCTGGCAGCTCCCGGCTCGCCGGGCCCCGCAGCGGGAGGCGCCGGCACCGCCCGGGTCCCGCCGGGAGCGCTGGTACGGCCGTGCAGCCGCGGCACTAACGAGGAAGGCATTAGCTCCTTCCCAGTGACGGAGGCTTTGTAATCTGCATTAGACCGGGGGTTAAGTGAGGGGGAGGAGAAGGAGGAAGAAGCTCCTAATTCCTGGTGTCTTTGTTCCGGCTTGCACACATCGGAAGCGGGGTCGGAGCAGTGTGGTCACTTTGCATGGAAGAGGAAAGACATTTGCAGGCACTTTTGCACATTCTGGCCTCCTGAGCGGCGCCGGAGGAACGGCGGAGGACACCCCGGTACCCTGCTCCGCCGCCGCATCCCTCCCAGCTCCCAGCCCGCACCCACTTTTCTCTCCACAACCCTCCCACCCCCACCCACGCCCCCAAGATCAAAAACTCCTTGCTGTTCCAAAAGGACTATTTTCTCAGGCGCCCTTCCCCACCACGGCTTTGTGAAAAGGACAATAGACTCCTGTGTCAGTGTTGTTGGCACCAGCCTTGCATAATACAGGAAGCAGCATTTCCTTTCGGGGGTGGAAAATTAACTTGGACTGTGCGTTTCTCTTTTTATTGCTGACCGTACACACCCCGGGAAATTCGGCTCGCAGGCTCTCGGGAAGGGAAGCGGCAGTAGCCTCTTCTCCGCATCCTCCCGGGCGCAGGGGGGACCCGAGAGCCGCCCGCCCCGCCCGCCAAGCGGGGAGTGCCCGGGCGGTGCCGCTGCCCCGCGCCCGCCGCCGCTCCCGCCCCGAGCAGCATCCCCGAGCTCCCGCTGTCCCTCCGGCTGCCTTGGAATGAAGGTGGTACGGCAACGCACAGCTTCTCTTGTTCTGCGAGTGAGAAAGCAGCCTGCTTATCTCCTTAAGGGTAAAACCAACCGAACGACAACAACAACAAAAATCTCCAAGAAAAAAGGGTCTGTTACCAGTTGTGAAAGTTAAAAAAAAAAACAACAACAAACTGAGAGCTCTGCCCTTTGACAGCTCACGGTACCTGTAAAGTCTGATTCCACAACATAGGTTTTAATCAGTTTCTTCTAAGGATGTTAGTTCTTGCACAATGGTTGTGCAAGGAAAGCCACACTTGTTAATAGAACATTTGAATGTCTTTCTAATCCAGTTCTCCCCAGGAGAGATTATAGAGTTAAAAAACACATAGTCCTGTGTAGACATAGATCTTTGGGGTAAATTTGACTTCAAAAAGACTGCGTGTGTATAAAATATAATACACATTCCAAAATTGTTCCTCAAATGATGTTATGGTCTTCACTGCCTCGTGATGTTCAGGCAAAGGTGGGTTTGGGTTCTGTGACTGCAACTCAGTTCTGGCTTCTCCATCTTCTCTCTGGCCACTATTGGGACTGAGGAAAAGTCAGTGCAAACTCTGACCATCTCAAGAAATCTTCCATCATCAAAATCTTCTGGTCTGCTCTATTTGTCTTTCTGCTTTTTTGTCAACAACAACCCAAACCTTCACTTCAGGGGATGACATGCTGTCTTTGCAAGGTAAAGACACACATAAACCATATCAGCAGGTCCTATTGCTTGTGAGGTTAGTTTGTGCACAGATCATTCTCTCTGCACCTAGTGACAAGAGAGCATTTCCAGATGAGATTTCTAAGCACCAGTTTGGCGGCTCTGAGGCTTGTCAAGTCGGCGGCAACCCTTTTCTGCATCCCCCATTCATGCTGTTCTGCCAGTTAAGGTTTTCCTGCACCAAAGGAAGCAAAGATACTAATTTCATAGCTTGGAAATGACACTGTTGCATCACAGTAGTAAATGAAGTAAATGGAGTAATGACTGCCCACATCACCATGAGTATCTCGTGGAAATAGAAGTGAAACAATCTTTTAACTATTCCTGTCAGCTAGTTTAATTTTTTTAATACTTTTATGCTTTACCCTTTTTGCCTATTTTCAAGGAAGTGTTCTGTGGCAAAGAGCTGTCTTAAAACTGTTGTCTTGAAAATCTCTGTTATGACTAGAGAATGAAAGAAAAGACAATTCTAGTGCACTTTGGAGGAAACTTTTACTCCCACTGGACCAGTGGAGCTCTCCTTGGTCTTCCTCCGTACAATGTCATCCTTGCTACTTGCAGACGGAGCTGGAGATATCTCTGACACAGTTTTGGACAAATATTGCAAATATAGACAGCTATGTGGGGTTCTGGGCAAACATTGTATTGGGTCTTCTTTCTTTCCACCTGTTCAGTAGACTTGCATTGCTACTGATTTAGCCCAGTTTAGCCTTGAACCCAGAGGTCCAAACTTGTGTCCTGAACTCTGTCTCCTGAAATGCCTTTCCCTGTGGTTGTGTAAGTGAACCAGCATGTGGAGCTTGGAGTACACTGGTCCTGCTATTTGGGGCACATGTGGTATAACCATATGCATTATTCTGGTGTTGCAGGACCGTGACAACAGATACAGGAGTGCTGTACCTATCCCACATTTCCAGTACAGCTCCCAAGACACTGCTGTGAACACCATTTCTGTGGCCAGATAACTGTTTGCTTTTGTTCACATTTTGTATCAGATTTGTTCCAAAACAATCAGGGCATAGGCATTTGTGACATCACTGACTCACCAGCTTCTCTGAAGCAGCAGCTGCGTGGGCTCCCAGCATGGAGGCCTGGTTTGTGTTATGGTGAGGGAAACACTAAACCTCTGGGGGGCTAGTGATTGGGGTGGTAAGAGGAAAAGAGCTCTTCATTGTAAGTTTGGTTTTCTTTTCTTGGCTCAGTATTTTCTTGGGTAGTTTTCCCTTTTTGACGTGTTTTAGTTTGGTTTTGTGGTTCTTTTGCTGACCTTCTGGTTGTCTTTCCCACTGAAAGGCAGTGACCTTGGCCCAATGCCACAGAGAGGATGTGCTGTTGATCCTTTCATGTGGTCTTGACTCTCTCTAAACACTTATCCTGGTACAATAATGCACTTATGGCTCTAGGAAAGTCCTATATATATATCCTCTTGGATAAAGAGAAGAAGAAATGGTTGGGAACTAAATTTCAGATGGCTGGGAGATGAAGCCAAGAGCACTATGTCACCACCACACTAACCCTGCTATGCTGAAAGTAGTTCATTCCCATATTGATGCAGGTGTGAGTTCATGTGAATGGGGTTCAGCATGCAGTGGAAATGCTTACTAGCATTCTTCTATTGTACTTGTGTTTTTCAGGGACAAAAAAAACCCCTTGTTCCACTCTTTTTTTTTTCCTGTTCAGTAAAATATTGCTGAATGCACATATAAACCCAATTGTGTAGTATTTTGCAAGAAAATGTGCATTATAGTAGGTTTTGCTTTTAGTAGGGGGTTGAAATCACTGCCTTTCTGCTGTATGGTCCTGACCAGAAGAGGAGATATGGGCAGAGCCAAAATCATGTTGGATGTGCCAGAGACCAGTGAGGGCCAACTGATTCTCAAGTGAGCCAAGGGCAGTAAACAGGCAGGTAAGAGCACCAGCAAGGAGCCAGAATGTGGAATGGCAAGCTGGGGTCAGGATTGGGTCCAGAGACAGTGATCAGGGTTAGACCATGTCTGATAATTGCCCAGTAGGACCATGGTAGTGGTACAAGACTGGGCACAGATGTACCTGTGTGAGCTGTGGTGCAGCATAAACAGGAATCAGTGGTATGGCTTCAGTTTCAAAGCAGCTCCCAAGGAACAGGAGAGGCAGGCTCTCTCCTCTGGCTTTCTCCACATCACCAGTGAAGGCAGTGACCCTGTACTGGACCAGCTGAGCTCCAGCCACTGCAAATCCTAGAAGAGGGATACTCTCCAGGCCCAAGTATTCCAAACTTCCCAATAAAATGCGAGGTAACCTAATTAATTTCTCATGCCAATTAATTAACTACAATGAAAAATGAGCAGTGTCAAATTACATGCTCCCATTTCCTCTACTTTCTTGTTATGGTTAGACAGCTGCCTGCTTTGCCTGCCCTCAGAAATGAACCTAAGTGTGATGCAGGTGAACTCCGACTGGATACAAAGTCAAGGGTCTATACAACATAAGGTAAAGCTCAGCCTTGCTGAGATAAAGCACCACCACAGCTGTAGTTTATGTTTCTGCACAGATTTACTCATGCATGTGCCCAGGGATCAGGTATAAGTTGATGCCCCAGCAAATACCATAGTACATAGAAGAGGTCTCAACTTCTACTTCTCACATTCCTTGAGAAAACTGAGGATAATGATGATGGTAAAAGGGATTTCCTTGATAGAGTGCTTCTTCAACTGTGTTCCTGCCAGAGGATGTCAAAATAATGCTAATTGGAAACACCTTATTGAAAAGAGAAAGGAAAAGAGAGTCAGAGGAAGGTCTTGGATAGACCAGCCCATCTCATCTCACCTCTTGCTCCAGGTTACAGTCTCCCCAGCAGCTAGAGCAATACAGCAAGTGCCAATACTCTTCTAATCCTCACAGTTCACTGTGTCTCCCCTTGTATGGATGTGCTTGCTGTAAGATATATCAGTAAAATGACCCGGGTTATAAGTGACTCTCCACAGAAAGTAAGCAAGTTACATCCTGGACTGTTTCACCAAATTGTTTTAAATTGAGCCCCAGAAAACAATTCTAAGCCTCGGAAACAGCACTGCCAGTGGAACTGACAGAACTATGGGGATGGAGTATGGTAAACAGGGAGCATTGGAACCTTTCACACTGGTTCTGCAAAAAATTTAATGTTTTCAGGTGATTAACTGAAATATTGCTTTGATTAAATTTTCAATCCTGGAAGCATCCAGTCAAATTAAGTTGGCAGATGCAGATTCTGCAGAAGATCTGAAAAGGGAGATCCAGTATGCTCTGCTTTGACATCTTTCCTTCTCTCCTGACAACAAGAACTTGGGACCATCTCAGAGCCAGTCCAGTCTGTTCCTGAGAGGTGTCTACCTCTCTGCTGTGAGTACAACACACATCATGAGGTCCCTCAGCTACAACTCTGACCCATGCAGTCTTCTCCTGTGGGCAGGCACCTGCTGTTGCAGGTGCTGGTGGTGACCTTTTGTATAATGCTCTGAACACTGGAACCAGTGCCACAAGAAACTATTCTGAGCATCAGTGCAAATAAGGAACTGTTGCCATGACTAGAAAGACTCAGATCACTTTGGGAGGGTATCAACTCCTGGTGTGAATAAGATTTTCTAGGCTTGCTATTTTTGCCAGGTCCAAAGCAATTCTTCCCAGAATACTTGGCTAAAGCCTTAACCAAGGATGTTCTAAGTGCCCTGTTCCCATTGGGGAGTAGAAACCACAACCTCGTGTCCCAGTGGCTTGACTATGTCATATCCATAGTGGAGTTGCCACTCCATCTAACTCCTGAAGCCAGACAGGCAAGAGACAGAGAGCAGACAAGAGGCAATGGGCTGGCTGAGTATTCAGCTACGAAAAGTCCAATATGCTCAGAGTGATGTCTCTGTTCCTTTG
>JANPWX010000053.1:617084-807098 GCA_024734555.1 Trochalopteron elliotii
AAAAAAAAAAAAAAAAAAAAAAAAAAAAAAAAAAAAAAGGGGGGTGGAGGGGTTCGCGGAGAGGGGTGGAGAAGTTATAAATCAGCGAGGCTGGGGCTGGCGGTATCTGATGCCCGTGGGAGGTGAAGCTGGCAGGGCGGCCCGCAGCGGATACTCCCTTTCCGCAGGTCAGGTCGGGCCGGGCCGGGGCGGGCGGGTAGGATTCGGGGGCTACTGGATGCAGATTCCGCGCCTCGCTGTGCCGTTGCCTCCGCCACCGCGGGAAGCGCCCGGGACCGAGGAGAGCGCGCCGGAGCCCACCCGGCGCCCCTGCTCCTGCCTCGCCGCCGTCGGCAGGGGAAAAGCCCTGCGTTCCCGCAGGCAGGACCATGCCCCACCAGCTGCTCTCAGGGACCATGCTGTTGGGAGCCGCCCTCCTGCTCGCAGGTAAGGGACCGCTGGTACTCGCTGCCCCAGTCAGACCCCGTTCTGCGGCGAGCTCTCTGCGAAGAGCCCACAGTGATGTGCCTCGTCGGCTGTGCCTCCCGCGCCCCTGCCCCGTCCCGCCGCATCTCGCTTGTCGGCTGGAGCCGGCGGGGCACCTGACTCCCCTTCGCCCCTCTCCTCTGGGCAGGACCGGGAAAGTGATCCCTGCTTTCCAGGGAGAGGAGAAACGCCGCATCCCTGAGCGGTCGTTACGCTCCGGATCCCCATCGGTGTGTCCCGGGAGCCGAGGTGCCTCTCCTCTTCCAGAATGGCAGTGGTGGCGTGGAGGCGAGCCCGGGCTCAGGGGACCGCAGTACATCATCGGGAGTTGTCCGAACCGGTGCATCACGGAAAGAGAGCATGTCTCGGCTGCAGGGCACGCTTCTTTCCTCCGCATTTAGTTTCCAAGTGTCCCAGCTCTGCCCATGAAGCGGCAAAGGCGTACCTTTTCTTCGCAAAAATCGAGGTCCTGCTGCCTCCCGCCCGAGCAGGTCGGCGGAGCACGGGTAGCGGTCCCCGCTGGGCTGGCTGCCGGGTCCTACTGCAGAGTGGGATGGAGCTGCTCTCCGATGCCTACATCCTGAAATGATGGGGATGGATCATTGCAGATTTGATGTTCTTAATTGAGTTTTACTTTATTTTGAGCCAAGAGCCAGTCCCCGTGTGCCGGAGCGCCGCGGTGGACAGTGCGTGCCAGCGTTGCGTGGCTGGTCACCTGGGCGCAGGGGTGCGTGGTGGCCGGGCAAAGGCAGGTCTCGCGTGGGCTCATCGCTGGGCAGGGCCGCTGGCCCGCGGGGATGCCCGCGGGGAGGGGCGGATCGGCGGTCACGGAGCCTGGCCGCGCCTGGGCTCCCCGCGTCCCGCCCCGGGCAGCGCGCACGGCCGCGGCCGCTCCCGCGGGGACGGCGCTCAGCAGAAAGGGGCTGGCGGCCGGAGAGGAGCGAGAACAAAGCCCCGGGTGGGGAAGCGAAAAGCCGAGCTCCCCGCGGGACAGCCGTCGAGGCCACGCTGCCCCTAGCGAGTGTCCGGGGGCTCGGTGTGCTCCGCGCCGCTGAGCCCGGGGGAGCGGTCCGGCTGCCTGAGGCTGCCTGGAGGAGAGCTGGCGGGGCCGCTCCGACGAGACGTTTTCCTGCTCGGGAAGTGCTGATTCATCAGCTTTGATACACACATATAGGTATTCTTCTACTTTTTTCTTCCTCGTTCTTTTCCCCAGGAAAGTGCTAATTTCCCCACATTATTTGTCTCTGCCTAGGAGGCTCTTATGCCCAGGATGAAATAGGCACAGGCATGGGACGCCCACCCTGGATACAGGAAATGTGGATTCAGGTCCTTGCCAGGCTTCCTTCACAGCTTGAGTTTGAACTTCAGTGTCCTGCTCCTACATGGGCTCCTGCAGTGAGCAGCTCTGCTGGGGGACTGGCTTCCTCTTTCCTGTCGGAAAGGTTTTCCATTGTGCAGATCATGGCAAGCCCACTGCCCAGGGAGAGGGTCGGCTCTGTGAGCCAGGGGCTGTGCCAAAGACCCTGCTTCACCTTCCTGTTCATGTGCACCATAAGCCAATCCCAGTGGGAAAAGCTTGGCTTGCTTAGGGGGCAATCTGGGGCTCTAGGTGCAGGGAACAAACATCCCGATGGTCAGCTCAGGTGCTGTAGGTGTTGGAAAGTTTCTTCTCTGGTTTGACTGAGTGCCCTTACAATCATTTTGCTGGAAATTCATGTCCTCCTCATGTACAAGAGATTGTGCTCAAATCAGATTTAAATGTTTTCAGACTCATTGGATGTTTTGCTTTTTTTAGTTTGTTTGTTTTCTAGAAAAGCATTCTTGCTGAGCTTTGTTTGAATATCTCAAACAGGCTGATCATGCTTCTTCTGGGCCACTGGCAGAACTCTCCATAGTCATGTTTGCATGGAGAATTTGAAAGTTATTGTTGAAGTGGTGGGATGTTTTGTACCATACATCTCTCTGTGCTTTTCTTCCCATTTCACTCTCCTTCTTTACCTACATTTCTTACTCAGGCTGCCCAGCATCTGCTGCTTCCAGTGCTCTTGATGAAATTCAATTCATCACTGGTGCCCTCTTGTAATTCAGTCTCTGCAGGTGCCTGCTGAGCTTTCATTTACTGACAGGTTCTAGAGGAGATTTTTCAGAAATAGTCAGTGATTCAGAAAGAATCTAAAAAGACCTCCACAAGGAGGAGACAGAAGGAGGTCTTTCCCCTCATAGAAGTCCACTTAATAATTTAAAATTCCCCCAACATGTAGCCTACAAGCTTTGAGAGACCCTGTTTGAAAAATGAGATTAAGGAAATAAAATTCATTTGAAATGTGAGGGTTGGGCACTTCAGGTCTCTTGTGCACACTCATATTTTGGTTAATTTGGGAAAGAACAATCATTTTTTTCTGGGTTTTGCATAGTACACACATATGTTTTCTTTATCTCTTATAATTATTTATTCCACAAATTGCATTACAAATGCTTGCTTATGACTGTACACATAATGATCAACATGAATATGTGGTTGCTGTTTTAAGTTCCATCTCCCAGTCCTCAACTTTGTATTACTATAATTTTTAATCACTAGCATTTGAGATTGTGAAGGACTGTGTTTAAACCCTGAAAACTTCAGACTCTGCAACCTGGATCAAGGCTTATGTGCCGTGTTTGCAGAAACACAAACTGATGGTTAAACTTTATTTCCATCTGTATTTCTGCCTTTCCACACAGAAGTGGTACCTCACAATTTGCAGGTAGAAGGTAAATAGAGTCTGTTACAGTCATCTGTGATCAGCACTATGTGATCTGAGTAATTTCAGTTGGAACTAGAACATCAAAATCCCCAGTGGACTTTTCAATTTCATGGCCAGCTGGAAAAAATGAAGGAAGAAATTCCGGGTTAAATCTAATCAGTGCTGAGGTTAATTTCTTGCAATAACTAACCTGACTTCTCTGAAAGTGCTGTTCTGATGGAAGTTAATATGTTAGATGGAAGTTAATATGTTAAGGTTTCAATTTGATTTGAGTACTTACTGAAGCAATGACACAGACAGAATAGTCCAATTTGGGGTGAGAGCTGGAGTTAACTAAGCTGAGAAAAACTGACTTTCCCACTTCTACTGGACCTTCATAGAAATGGGGCTCCCTAAAAAATTCCAAACTGTATTCACACATAGGAGAAGAGTTAGGCACTGCTATATAAGAGAGATCTAAAAAAAAAAAAGTGTGTATGGGGTTAAAGTATCAAACTTTCTGACATAGCTAAAGAAAATCACCTACCCAGCTAACTGATGTTTTACCAGACAAGTGTTTTACCCATGTGCTCCACACAAAGCTAGATTTCATCTTCCTACAGTTGGTGTAAAACTGAGGCAACTCCTTTGGGCTGGACTAGCATCTTCTAGATTTACAGTTTGTGTTGGACGAAATCAGGACTTGGCCTGTGCTGTAGTAAAGATCTTCATACCCAGAAGCACCTGGTATATTTAGAACCCTAAAAAATTGCCTTGGAGGAGATTTGAGAGGTTTTTTGGTGATGCTGGGTTTTTTTACATCCAAACAATAACAAACAGGCTATTTTTTGTCAGATGCTTCAAAGACTGAAACCAGTAGCCTTTCACACTGTGTGGGTGTATAGGACAAAAGGAAATTGTCCAGATTTTCAGGACAGTTGATAAGTCCTTACAGTTTAATGTGGTTTGGAAACTTCCAGCACACTGTTTATCAGCTTGCTAGTTTTCATGTTCGACTGAGATTGGGAAAGGAAGAAGCTTGGCAGATGAAGGTTAAACTTCGGTGTTTCAGAAGTCTGTGTCCAGAGGGGCTGTGGCGGGACTTCAGCAGCAAAATTGTTCCTTTGAATCCCCCAGAGTCGGGGTTTGGGACTTCCTGCTGCAAGCCCAGAGGGAATGGAAAGCAAGATTGCTGCAAGATCAGGTTTTGCATGAAATGCCCAATCACAGTCACCCCTGCTCTTGGAGACAGGTCTCTCCTCTCCTGGTGGTGTGAGACCTTCAAGAAGCAAACTGCTCCTTCCAATGACATGCTTCATCTTTAGATCTCATGTCTGTCCCCAGTAGTCTTTTTTCTCCTCTACCAATACTTGTGAGGATGTAGAGAAACATCTCTGTATATATTTGAGCATGAATTCTACCCACAGACAGAACCAGGTTCTTCTCTCTTTGCCCTTGTGATGCATCCTTACTGCATGTATTCCTGCAACTGCAAAGCAACCTTTCCTAGGCATCCTCAGCTGGGAATGGTCTGACTTCTTGATGCGTCATGGTGGACTGGTTATCCTAAAATTGGTCCAGTGATTGTAAGGAAGGTGCCCACACAGTTTTCTGTTACTGAAATGCAGAAGTTCAGTTTCATTCCCCTATGGTTGGAGATCAATGCTGCATAAATCCTGATGCTTAAAAGAAAAATCCTGATGCTTAAAAGAAAGAACTATGCTGCAAGGAGGAGTTGGAAAAGTGAAAAAGTCATTAGTTCTCTCTCCAGTTCTCTCTCTGCCAGCCGTGGCATAATATCAGCGGAATGAACTCAGGGAACTAAGCAAAGTGCTAACAGATTGAGAAATCAACAGTGAGGGCAAAGAGATTTGAAGCTATAGATCTCAGAAGTACTTTTGTCTGAAACTTAAGTCTTGAGCAATTGAGATGTATGGAGAAATTTGGACAGGGAATGTGGATGACTGTTTCTTCTGCATTAAGTAATGTTTGCTTTTTTTTTTTTTTTTTTTTTTTTTTTTTTTTTTGGGGGGGGTGGGTGTGTGTGTGGGTGTGTGTGTGTGTGTGTGTGGCATAGTGAGTGGAGATGTGCCAGACTAAAGATGAAGAGGAGGATGGTTTAGCTTGTGGTGCATCAGTGTATTCAAGGCCATTATAGATGTTTGTGCAATAGTTAATAGATTCACTAATCATCTTTCTCAGACTTTGGTTTGTCTTGTGTTACTGCTGAAGCAAAAGGTTCATGCTCTTGGTGAGCTGGTTTTACTCTCTCTGTTGTTTTCCCCTTAAATCATAGTTGATTTTTCATTACTGAAATCTATATCCACAATGTAAAGTCACCCCTGTAAAATATTTAGAGCATGATTCATTGTGATGTTGTTGACACCGATTTCTCTTGGCATGACTTTTCTGGGTGGTGGAGCTGCTTTTCCATCAGTCATTGGTATGTGGCACTAAGCACTTGTGCGACACAACTCTTTCTTCTGGAGCTATGCCCTTGAAACAAGGTTCTCTTTGCTGTTGGAGCAGCTGAAGGATGGGCAAGGGGCTAGAAGGTAGCTGCTTCTAGGATTTCAGTGGATTGAAGATGCTGTGGCAATGTGGTGCCATTATTTCCACTCCATGCCTGGAGGCGGGTGAAGCAGGCAGGGCACAGTAGTCCTTGAGAGCTAGAGACCTGTGAGCAGATGCCTCTGCTCCTCAGATGTTCTCTCAGGAAGCCTATGCTCTGGGAACAGACCCCCTGCTTAGTGAGTGGGGAGTGACAAGGGATGAGTGTGAGGGCATTTCATGAGAAGAATTTCACAATTTCACATAGCTCACTTAAGCGTCCTTCCTGTGGGATTCTTTCTTGACACAGAGTGAAGGAATTCACCCCTTTTGTTCCCATTGTCATTCCTCGATGGAAGAACCTCTCGTCAGGATCACCATAGACTAATGTTAACAGAAGTGTGAGAGTTGCCATCCTGGATCCAACAAGGGTGTTTTTAGCTTCGTGTAACATCTTTAGTGGTGTCCAGCATCTGATGTTCAGGAAAGGTTCAAGAAACCTTGCAGGAAACAGTTATCTGATAAAATTCTCTAGAGGGGAATTTATTTTGTGGTAGTATAATCTAAAATCCAGTATTATTTCATAAGAAACCATGGGATTGACGTTCAAGGAAACTAAAATTTAGTTGTTGTCTATGTTTATGCAAGTGAATATTACATAGTAGCAATAAATCACATTAAATGTATAATACAGAGAACTTTCTTGTTCTGTTGGGCTGGAAGTGTTTGGGGGACCTTTCTTTGTCTCATGCAGTGCTGCAAGTGACAATCATCCTAATCTATTTTATAGGTATAAATGATTATAATTTCTCAATGTAATTGAGCCATAGGCAATCTTGGCAGAAGATTTCTGCACGTGCATCTACCTTCTTAGACTTGGTGCTTTAGATGTCATTTAACAGCAAAGTGGGTTTTGCTCCCAAGCCATTGCAAGGCACTCCTCTGTGCAGACTGTTCCAGTTCTTCTCACCTCTCTATTTTAAATTGTTGTGCTGCATTATTTACTTGCTCTTGGTTTGAAGCCAGGGGCTTTACTTATAGCTCTGCTTCATAGGTTTAAGTGGGGTGGATGGAAAGTCGGTTTCCTGACATTTCTTTTTGTGTTGGAGCACTTCAGGACAGTTCAACTGTAAAGATGGAGCTTTAGAAATAATAACCAGCAGCCTTCAGCAAAGTTTAATTCCTTCAAATTTGCTTTACGTTTTCTTTTACATAGTTCCTAATTTGTTTCTGTGCTTACAGCTTAATGATTACTACTGCCCCAGATGAGTTTGACAGGCCTGTGTTGCTGGCTGAGCAGGTAGATTACTGACAGGTAGGCAGTTTGTCTGTCTTTACGAAAGTCTTCCAATTCAGTCCTATTATATTGCTTCATTTGTCCTCCCATGTAATCTGTTACGTATTTTAAGTATAAAACTGGTTAAGAAATTTAGTTCGGCCAAGAAAATGTACACCTTTACTCTAAATTCCTAGGAATTCTAAATTGGTTTTGTGTCAATTTTAGTGTACTTGCTTTCTCTTTATACTATATCGATACTTTTCTACTCACTTATTAATGGGATAAAATTTCTGAAGAATATTGAACTGATGATTATGTGCTAGGGTCTGTCAGGGGGGAATTAGAGTAGAGGCACCGTGGCTACTGA
Source organism: Trochalopteron elliotii (assembly GCA_024734555.1). Classification (NCBI taxonomy): domain Eukaryota; kingdom Metazoa; phylum Chordata; class Aves; order Passeriformes; family Leiothrichidae; genus Trochalopteron; species Trochalopteron elliotii. The sequence goes on from JANPWX010000053.1 coordinate 624,472, forward strand.
TGCATGTCAGTAGGTAGATCTGTTGACTCACAGGCATAGTCTGGATGGGGCTCTCTACACCGTGTGAGCAGCACAGGCTGAATCTTGTGTGGAGGCATGAAATGACACTCCTGGGTGAATGCCACTGTCTGGGCATCCTTTTGGCTGGGAAGATGATGGAGTTACAGCCACTTCTCATCTGAATGGCCTCAGCAGGATCTCCATGCAGGGGCCAGGACAGGCACATCAAGGTGGAGGGGTATGAGAGCCACATGGATTTGTGTTCAATGTGGCTGTCAAAGTGCTATAGCCTAGCTCTGGTATTACCAGCCTCAGCTGACCTGTCTTGTTTTTAAGCTGGCCATTTATTCCATTGGAGTGAAGACAAGACTAAGGAGGACTCAGCTGTGGTATTTCTCTTCTTTTCTCAATGCATATCACTTATATGTGTGTATTTTGCCTTCTGGGTGTGGTTTACCAAAGTGGTCTCACAAGGGTTCATAATGGAGGTGTCAGACTGTGCATTTGGATATCCATTTTCAATTCTAGGGGCTCAATGGGGGAAAAAAAAAAGTTTGTGGTTATGGCTGGTTTTATTGTAAAGATATCCTCCATATATAGCTGATGAAATTAACATTTTCATCAGGCTAGATATTGGCCAATATGCTCATTTCAGATCCTATATTTCTAGAGATATTAAAACTTGATGGATGCCACAGGAAACCAAGATTATTTTTCTCTCAGACCTCTGGCTGTTAAATATTGAAATTTATTTTTCACTGGCATTATATAAAGTGACTGTGCTCATGCATGGAAGTTACCTGGTGAGTTTAGGGCAAACAGGGCTCAAACTTCTGATGAGCTGGTGAAGCTAGTGCCTTCAAGTGGGTCTTGTGGATCACAGAATATGGAACTGCATGGCCTTGGTTGCCCAGCTATGATAGGAAATGTCAATAATTTCAATTGATAATAACTGGAATTAGATTTATATCAAATAACTGGCTGAGGTTTCCATTTGTTTAATTTCTACATCTAAACTTTTAAATGAACAACACCTCCCTGTTCCTTATTAGAAAGGCTTTACCACAAGTTTCTATAAAACCAACCTGACCTAGCTAGGGCAAATACTCGCAAAGTATTTGGCAGTTATTGGGGAATCTATATTTGTTTACACTTGCAGCTATTTGCCATATTGATGTGATAGTGTGTCTGCTCAGAAGTGTTAACAAAGTATTATCAGAACTACTGCATTTTTTTTTAGCAACTGAGTGTTTTGCTTTGGCTCTATAATATTTAATCTTACATCAGTGTGTATACTCATCTAGGAACAGCAAATGCATACAGAGAGTAAATAAATTATAACTTGCTCTGAGATCTAGAACTAAAAAGGAAGGGACACACTTGTTCAAATACTTTTCTATGCCTATGCTCCTGTTTTGGGCAGTTGCACATCCATTTTCCCTACTGACTGATTTTAGTTCCACAGCATGGAGTCATGGTCAAGGCTTTTAGCCTGCCCAGAACTCATTTAATCTACTGTTACCAACCTTATGCTGTTCAGACTTTACTATGGTGTGTATCATAGACCAGCTCAGCTTTGCCATGCACTAACCCACCTCTTTTTTTTTTTGGCTGGCTGTTATGTCCTAATGGTACTTCAAATTCTTAAATTATAATTGAGATTGATCAAACTAAAGCATTTGATCCAGAAATCACTTGGCATGTGTTGCAAAACATCAGACTAGATGAATGGGATGCCTCTTTTGGACCTGAAAGGGGTGAACCAATGAATTGATAATTTTTGTGCCTCTATGTGTATTAAGTAAGTAAATAGCATCCAATAGTTTTCTTGGTCTTGAATGCGAAAGAGAAGAAAGTTTCAGCCACCACAGAGACATGTGCAAGTGATGGCTCTTTTAAGGAGTGATACAGCTGGAGCTGTTGCTTCTACTCTGAGGGTGTTCCTGTCTGCCAGCTATGTACCAGCACACATGGTGCCTCTCTTTGCACAGGAACCAACAGGAAACAACTACAGAACTACCTCTGAGTCCAGGGACCTGTATCTGTTAACACTTGTAAATCCCTATGGCTCTTAATTGACCAGCAAAGTTCTGCTTCAATAGAAATAATGGTTACATTTTGCTGCTTCAGGTAATGAATTTGCTCATCTGGACCATTGTCAATGTCAGCCTGGGACAAAGTCACACCTCCTTGCTCTCTTGCAGTTAAGCTGCCCTAGTTTCTCTTCTGCAGGCTTCAGGTGTGAAGTTTGGATTTACTTCAGAGAAGTGCTGTGAAATTAGATGACTGATCCTTTAGAATGGGGACTTAGATGGCATCTGAAAGACCTGGAGATACCACTTTGAGTCTCAGGGCTCATGGTTTGGCACTGTAGGTCTTTCCTGGAGACTGTTTCTAAGTACAGGCAATGGAGAGGGTGCTTTTACCTCTGGGAGCAGGAACCAGGCTGTGCTGCCTTCTTTGCCTGTAGCTGAGCATCAGAAACCCAGGTGACAGATGAGATGGGGGCTATTGATGCCATGGGGATAGAAGAGTTTCCTCTTCCAGCAGCAGTTCTTCCTAGCCATTAGCATTCACAGAAGTAGAAAGCTTCATTATCCAGGGTGTTCCCTTCTCCCTCTAGTCCTGCAGCAGGATCAGGCCAGACAGTTACACATCAAACAAGAATTTTCTTTTCCATTCACTAGGCAGATTTTAAGGCAACTGTCCCTAAAAGTTTTCCTGTCTTTATAAATGCAAGTATTAATGCTGAAGAGAATCTCAGTGTTGATTAAACTAGAAGGACCTGTTGGTCAAGACTTATTCATATGGTCAGATGGATGTAAATTGAAACTTTAGGTGGCTCTTAAGAGTTGACCATGAGTTTTTTTCTCTTTATGTACCTGCTTCTTCTTTAATAGAGTGCATTGGTGTAATGATGTAATTGCAATTTTTATGGATAGGTACAACTGTTTAACCAAAAAAAATAGTTATATTTACTTACAGAATGGATTTAAGAACCTTTTAAAGAGACAGCAGTACAATAGCTTGCCAAGAATAGCTCTGAAAGAAAACTACTGATATCCCAGGTTTCCTTACAAAATGTAGTAAAGCCATATGCTCCATTTGAGGTTAGCTAATGGCTAGTTCTGTTTAAGGTGCTGCTGCAGGTCAGAGTCAGGTCATTTTCACTGGAGATGAACTGAAGCTCAACCCACCAGACGCTGTCATGTTCCTTTACATTTCATCAGGATTCTGCAATTGCTTATTAGTTGTACACATGTGGGTATTCCCATTCCCTTCAGTGGAATGACTCATAGGGAAGTGCTCATAAGCAAGAGTAAAGTCCTGGGCTGCATCTGAATGGAATGACTGATGTTTTAAGCAGCACAGAAAGGTGGAGACCCCGTTAAGAAATAACACCCTCTTCTTCCAGCACAGGAGTGTCCCCTACAAAGTATATTTTTGCTGAATGTTTGAATCAGGAGGAAATGATATTTGATGGTAAAACCCTCAAAGGCCCAGTTATGTTTCACAAGGGCTAAAACACGTGCAAATCCAACAGTGACTGAAACAATTACTTCATGATGGATAACTTTATTGCCCACAGATGGCACTTTAAACCCAGAAGGTCAGATTCTTTGTACACACTGAAGTTGCAAAGATAAACTGATCATTCTCCTTAACCTCTCATTGTGCAGGTGAAAAAAAGATTAGTCAACATGTTAAGGATAACAGGAGTGGCTGGAAGACAGTAACAGCCCCAGATTACAGAAAAGATGTTAGAAAGTTAGAAAGTCATCAAACCTGTTAACTTCAAGGAGATTTATAATAAATTCTAATATTGTAATTTTTTTTAACTAAGTCTTAGAGCTAGCTTTTGGATTTCCTTTCTTTAGTCAAAGGTAGCAGAAATTGTCTGTGTTTGAAAAGAAATTTAGAAGTAGAAACTGGGAAAATCAGAATGAGAATAATAAGTCAGATCATGGTCCCAATTTTGAGTTGAGAAAATCTTTCACTTTTAAGAGAAACCAAGATTTAGCAGAAATCAGTGGAAGGTTCATCATGCGTGTATGGTTATTCATTTGTTTGTAGAACTGGACATATAACATACTGGAAAAATATATGCATGCTCATTTATTTTATCTTTTTTCATGACCTGTGATCAGAGGGTTTTTTGGTTATCAGATAATTCAATTTATTTATTTATTTAATTCAGAAGAAGATCAGATTTTTTTTGCTGGGCAGAAGTTAATTAAAGGAAGCTTTCTTTTTTTTCCCCTTGCAAATCACAGATTGTGCTCTGCTTTCATAAAAAAAATATTTATCCTCCCCTTACTTTACTTAGAATGGCTAACTTTTGCAATCTAAATTAATGTTTGCTCATTAATTAAGCAACCCCACTGCCTGACTTTTGCATGTATCTAATAAGCCTTCCATAGCAAATAAAATGCGTCCGAAAAAAATCACCCCTTTCCCCACGGGAGGAGATTCCTCAGTTATCAGGATTAATTAGTTCTCTTGTTGTCACATGAAAAGAAGCTGCACCCCTCAATGTAGGTCAGTGTGAGGGTAGGCTGCTGATGGTCGCTTAGTGACAAGCACAATGATAAGTGAATGTGTCCTGTTGAGCCATGACCCTTCAGAAAAGACAGTGTCAAGTAAAATGCCCACAGAAGGTACATAGAAGGCATAATCTGCTTCTAAATATTGACAGTAGGAATTTCCCTGCTATTCTCCTTCCTTTTTCTTTCCTGGTAAACATGTCAAACTCTATTGCATTTGCACTCTGCATCAGTTTTGAAGCATTTAAAAACGTAAGGAAGCTAATGACCCATGAATAGATAGGATGTCAAATAAAGCTATTTTCCTTCAAGACATAGCATCTTGCTGGTAAAAGCATTGTCTCCCATACTTGTAAAAGCAACAATATTGGCTTGAAATAAGACCTCAGCTTTTTTGTCAGTGAAAAACTAAATAAATGAATGTATAACCAGGCTTGTGTCTGTTGCCAAACACACTGACACTAAGTCTTGAATGTTAATATGATTAACTACTGGAGTTAAGTGTTTAAAATGTACTTGAAATCAGTGATGAGATGCTGGCTTGTGTCAATGGGAGCAGAGTTAGACAAACACTAGAGCACTCTTTAAGATCCCACACACAATATTTATAAATACTGTGCTGTCTTTTAGATATATGTAAAATGTGTAAAAGGGCAAAAGCTTGAGTATGTATCCAGTATATTTGGGTTTCTTTTTTGCCTACAAGACGGGGTGAAAAAGTTGGTGGTTTTGTTATGTTTTTTCTTTGATTTTAATAACTCTGAGGCAGATCTGACATACAGGCTTCCAGACTGCTTTGTTTTGTATGCTACATTTAAGATACATCTTAAGGTTTTCCCGTCTTTGTTTATATCACTGTAAAGTCATGAAGAGAAAAACCTTGTAACGTTTATGGTGGTTTCTTGCTCATCATCTTTGGCAGATTTTGACAACAGCAGCAGCCCACATTCCCAGGGCTGCTCTCCTGGTCTCAACATGAGTCAGACATGGGCATGGTGCTGCAGGACTGGTTTTTCTCCTGGGTGTGGTGCAGTGCCAGTGCTGCGCAAAGCCAAGCGCTCAGCACTGCAGGCATGACAAGGCACTGCAGACTCCCTCTCCTGTCTTGCTGTCAACACCTGTCACTCACATGGATTTTTCCACTTTCCCACCAGTTTTACACAGGAAGAAACCTACATGTTGCTCTCTAGCAACTCGGTTGAGTGTTGGAGCTCTAGCAGCTGGGCTTTGATCCCAATGGTTTCCTCTGGCAGGCCATCACTGATGTTTTTTTCATACACATTGCACTGCTTGTAAACACTGTTGCATGTTTCCAGCTTTTCCAGAGCCTCAGATAAGAAGCAGTTCAGGGAAGCTTTAGGCCAAGTTTCCCCTGAAGTAAAAACCAAGATTCATAAAGCTGGATATAAACTCTGCCTCCTTGGGAGAGCATCCGACCCTTCAATTCTGGGATGACGAGAGGAATGCAAATGAAATGAGGGAATGTGGGAGTTTCACAAAACCATCAGATTGTTTAGCTGGAGGATGTTGACAAACCCTCTCAACCAGAGTGCCTTGGTTGCTCTCCAAGAAGCTGCCTAGGCTGTTTTAACATCTTATCTCATTTCTCAGTGATCAGCCTCAGAGACATTGTTTCAGAATGGTGAATGAGAAGACTCATAGACTATAAGCATCTATGGGAGACTATCCCATAAAAGCACAGAGTGCACTTTGGGGGAACCAGCCCTTGAGAGCTGAGATCTCTAGGGGGCAGATGCGTAAAATGTATGTTTGCAATGCATATCACATAATAATTCCTTCTTCAAAGATTTGCTGCACCATTTTTCTTCCCTCTTATCAGCTGGCAGAATATATTAATTTCTAGTTAGAAATATGATTGTCTAGACAAATCTCAGGAGAAGTCTGTGTATATGTACAGTCTCACCATTCAAATCTGTGGTGTTATTTGTGGTGCAGTCCAGAAGATCTCTTTATTCTGAAAAGTTGTTATGCCCTTGCTTGGCAGCTTGTGCAAGTGAGCTTTAATTTTGTTACATCTATGTTGAAATGTACCCTTTAAATCTTGCTTTGAATTGGCAGAGATGATAGAATATATAAGAAAACTACTGGAGCCACATCTTAAATAAGATATACAGGGCTAAAAAGGAAACTCCTGAATTTGGAGCAGCCATTGACTTTGACGTGTTTATACATCTGAATTTTAGTCACCAATCTCAGCAGGAACTGGTGTGCAAAAGTTCCTTCTCTAGTCAGCAAAAGAAGGAGGAGTTTCTGATGGGTGATTCGTAGCCTCAAGTAAGGTTCATGTATTTCTACTATGTTTGGTGCATACAGCTGTTCATTCTTGGCTGTGACAGGGACCTCTTGGAAGGACTTAAAATAACTAAACTAAGACTGTACTTGACTGAGTTTTAGAAGAAAAATCTGCCTTAACCTTGACTATGAGATGCTGCTTCTCCCATATGTTGACAAATACTTTCTCTTGGAGAACAGTGGTTTGGGGTAGTTGCTGTTGCTCTCTCTCAACACTGAAATCTTTACAAATTACGCTTGAGTCCTGATTAGACTACAACTGTTTCGAAATATTTTTATGTTATGTTCCCAGCTTCTGGAACATTTTGCTGTCAGTGCAAGGGCAATGGGATGGATCAAGCACTGTTTCTTCCCTAAGGCATGTTCTTCTGTTAGCTTGCCATGAAGGCTTTTGTGGCCATAGCCTATTATAGGGCAAAGATAAATCATTATGTCTTTCAGCCAGCGCTTCCCAACTTGATGAGAGGGAAGATCTCATGTTCTTCTGGTTTTCTTACCATGGGGCTTTTTCATCATTTTATTAAAAATGCCTCCGTGTAGCATTTGCAAAGCCCACCTGGGTGTTTTCAAGTGTCCTAAGCTACCTTGTGTTATGCTGACACCAACGGTTTCACCCATACCAGAATGGTCTGGCCACAACAACATGCTTGCTTTTTCAAATAAGCAGCAAATTTGGTCTGGAAGGTGTCTTGATCTTATGCTCAAAATTTACTGTAAAGCTCTGCCCTTTGACATTACTTCATTGACAGGAAGCCCACAGCTGGCAAGGGACCATAGGTAACAGTGCTGTGACTTTCAGTCAGGAAGGGAAGATCCTTAATGCCCTTTCACTCCTTCCACATCAGTTCCAGCTTTATAGCAAGTGGTTTGAGTGGGATTTTGGTTTCTTAGAAGTCAGTACATGGCTCTTGCCATGGGAGTGGCTGACTTTTGCCTTTCCCATTGAAGGGGCTGCCATGGCCGTGTTTCCTGAGGAAATGCAGCCAGTGGTGCTTGAGGGCACACTTCCTTGGTTACATATGGAGCCACAAGGTCCTCAAGTTTCTTCATGGTATGTTCAGTGAAGAATTTGAAAGCAAAGTCATTGACTGATAGCTTTCAATTCTGTTTTCTTTCCTGAGTAATGCTGCTGGAAGGTTATTTGAGTCCTGAGTCAGGGCAACAGAATTTTGCTCAAAGGAAGAGAGTATGTGTGGTGAGAGAGGCACAGTTTTCTTTTCTTTTCCTTTCAGTATAACAACATAATTATGAGTGGGCTGGAAGCAGAATTACTTGTCTTTGCTAATGTTTTGTTTTTTTCTTTGTTTTTTTAGGATCTAGTTCAGGATCAAAACTAAAAGTTCCTGAGCTGAGTATAAATGGCATACAGCACGTTGTTCAAGCTGGCCAGACTTTAAATCTCACCTGCAGGTAACCAGCTGAGTTGGATTATGATAATTTGGCAGGGACTTCATACACCTGACACTTTCTTTTTTTTGTAACTGAAATTAGAAAAAAAATTAAACCTTATGTAGTGGGGAAAGGTGGGGAGTGAACTTCAATGGCAATTGTTTAATAGTTCTTTGTTGTTTCTGTTGTTGTTTTTGGAAAACAAGATAAAAGAGAACCCCATAAATAGCCTGATATAATAAAAAAGAAAGCTTGGGAACTGGAGCTATATAATTGCAGCCCAACATAATTGTTTCTGCTTCCTTATCTGTGTTTGCAGGGGGGAAATGGTTCATTCATGGTCTTTGCCTGAAACTCTTAGCAAGGATAGCGAAAGGCTGAAAGTAATTAAATATGCCTGTGGAAGGAATGGGAAGCAGTCCTGCAGCAGTCTGACCTTGAGCAGAACTCAAGCAAGTGACACTGGAAATTATAGCTGCAAATACCCAACAAGTCCAGCAAAAAAGAAGAAGGAATCTACAGTCTATGTATTTATTAACGGTAAGATTAAGTTTTTTTAACACTTCTTGACACTTAGTCTTCAATACAGCAAAGTGGAAAAGTAAGGCAGTTCAGCTGTGGCTGAGTTTTGAATGACATTTTCAGCCTTGCAAAATGTTAATTTACCCATTAATGTATAAAATTTGCTTTCTAAGGTTATGTTTGTTTGTTTGTTTTTTGGTTTCTTTTGCAAACACAAAAGGTAGTCCTTTATCTGTCAGAAAAAAAACGAAGCAGGAAAAAGACCCAATCCAACCACTCGGCTAGAGTAAACAGGAGTCCAGCGGGAAGTGGACTACAAGTGAATATGTGAAATGGGTATCAAAAACCATATCCTACATGACTGAATGTGATGTGACTTCTAGGCAGCTGAAGGATGCTAAAGCTGTCTGTCCAGATCACTGACTTGCCTCATGCTGCAGAAAATTACTCTTTGCATGTGAAGTCATATTCAAAAATGTCCTCTGTAGTCCATATCACACAGATTGAAAAAATCTAGAATAGATGGTATCAAATTAAATACAGAGTTGTGTTCAGCAAACAAGTATTGTGTAATGTATGGGAAGTGCTAGAATTAGGTCAGTTAGACTATAAAAGAAATCTCTTTCTGATCCTGTTTCTTTCCAGGGTATTAATCAGACACTTCGGAGAAGAGTTGAATTCAATAGATGCAACAATAAAAGAACAAATTACAGGCAGTTTAGGGATTTAATTAATACTTTAGTTTTTCCTTATTTTTACAGAGTAAAATTAATAGATTACTGTAGTATTTCAGGACTCACAGATTTTGAAAGCCCATATTACAGAGAACATGCAACTGGAAGTTTTCCAAATTCTGGGTCTGCTGCATCTAATGAGTTCACATCAGAGTGAATTAGCTTTTGTTTTCATTTTGTGACATGAAGAGTGAGACTGGCACTGTGAAAAAGCAGAATGAAGTGGACCTCTCACTACACTGGTAGAAAATAAGATAGCTCTCCCCATTACTGTGTGTTGCTTTATTGAGCATTATTGGCTATTTCATGTGTTCATCCTGCTTTCCTTCATCTGAAGTATGCTGCAGAGTGTTTTCATCACCCAGCTATTTCATATAATTCCCTGTAAATCCAACAACAGATGCATCTAGGGAAGAATAGCCAAAATAGGATATTCATTTAGTGACCAACAGCCTGCAGCCTAGGAAAATGTACAATTTCCTTGGATGCCTTTTGCAAGTTTCCCGTCATGGACCTTCTTGAGCCTCCCACCTTGGATGTCATCCTTGTCTGAGACCTACTCACAATCCTCTCCATTCACCACATGAGAAGGACTTCACGATACAAGAGGTGCCTTTGCATTCTCTTGGTCTCTTACCTGTTTGAAGAGTTAATTTTTCTGGATCCTAAATTTTTACAAGTGAGAGACATAACCAGCCTTCTAACTCTTCACTGTTTCCCAACTTTTCTGCATCTAAAAGGGAACTTTAATGGGATGATTGTAAACCGAGGTTATCTGCAGAATTCACATGGTGATGGGAGAGAAATGTATCATTGTAGAAATTATTTTAGGACAGTCCCACACCAACCCCTCTATTTTCATCCTCTCTAATCATTTAAAGAAGGCTGCCTAAGTGTCTTGGTTTAGTTGCTTTTTCAAAGACAAGGATTCATAAATCTTGATGCCACTGTTGAAGAGATGGCTAGATTTTATAACTCCTCCCACCTTCATTGCCAAAAAAAATAGTAAAATGTTTAAGGAACAAACCTGTAGCAAACTTAAACCTCTCTGGCATGTTAATTTTCTGAATTTGACAATCATTTTGATTGAAAACCTATTTCTTAACATTTAAGTGTTAATTGTGTCTCTGCCCTAAGGTGGAGAAAGGTCTCCTAGTCTTCTAAAACTTTACAGTTTCTGGAAGGATTGTTGAGAAAGTTAGAAGGAAACAAGATGCTGAGTATCAAAACTCACTCTTTCTGATAAGTGTAGCATTAGAAAAAGTATTTTCTTTCTCTACATTATCTCATTATTTCTTTTCTACCTGTCTCTTACTATCATAGTAACTTAAAGTCACTGTTTCTGTGAACATGCATGAAATTCAATTACCTAGCTCAAATGGGTTTGAGATGGGGGTAACAAAATACTCTACAAAGATTCTCTTTCCTGAGTTTAGTTTTACTTTGCTTAATTTGTGGGTGTAGGAAATGAACATTTGTGAAATATGGGTCCCTCCTAGTTTTGTATTGTTTCCTGTGACAGGACGTTGTGTCAGTCCATTTCCCATATTAGCTCCATGTGGATCACCAAGGTGCCTGTTTCCCATGTCTTAGCATGCTGCAGATGAGAACAAATAGTTGCTATTTACAAACACAGAATCTGAATCAGGAAAGTTGATATTGTTTGTACAGGAAGTCATCACTTATTGTTTTAAAAATGTTCTTCATTTCCGTAATTGGAGTGATACCGAATATGAACTGGATGTGAAAAAAAAAAAAAAAAAAAAGCCCAAAGACCAGACCACAATAAACCCAGTAAGTCCTTTGGTTCAGTGATGAATGTATGCTACAGCAGAAAATGATCTGGTATAGACAAAAACAAGACACAAGGCAATGAGAATGAGACTGCAAGTCGCACAGGCCCCAGGATGACTTGAAGCATTTCTGAAGTCCTGCTTTTGGGGGTCAAGGAGAGGCAGGCTGGTGACTTGCCTTGGAGGAGCTAGTCCTGACACCACCCTCTTTTCAGCTGGAGAGGTCACTACTGAGTTGCAGAGGGGAGCGAGTGCACAGAGTGTCTCGGCAACTCTTGACCCCACACAGCTCAGGAATTGAGACGTTAAGCGAGTGAAATTAATTCTCTTAAGAGTCTTCAACTTTGCCTCAAGAAAACTGATGGCCTGACTTCCCCCACGAGCCATGGGAAAAATCTGAAATGAAGCAAAACCTCTTTGCCAATTTCTCCACTGTCTCAGACCCAAAACAACTCAGAGCTTTGTTTTGTAAGGGAACTGAAGCCTAAGAGTAAAAAGGAAAGATTTGCAATGAACGCTCACTGCATACATTGCAGTGAGGCATGGGGAATTTTCTGCTTGAAAAGAGATAATGATGGAATAAAGACATTTAAGAAACATCAAATTATCAGCAGGCTGTTCTGAATCCTATGTAAATTTCCCTGAGGACAGTACTAAGGGCTTTTCTTTCTGTCTGCTTTGTCCCAGTACTTCCAAGGCACTTTTCAATTGCTGGAGCTGTCTTCAAAAATGTGTGGTAGTCTTAATTCTTGACTCATAATTTCTTGCCTTTGAACAATTGCTCCCCTGGTATGACAGAGGAAAAGCCTGTAAGTTCAATTGCATTGATATATCAAAGTTAGATTTTTGCATGAATTTAAGCAAACTGTGATTCAAGTTGAAGTGTTGCTATTTTCTGTGATGAAGACCACTTTCAGCTAGTAATACATAAGAGTAAAAACTTAATTCTGGTGCAACATAGAACAGAATTATTTTCAAAGTAAAACTGTATTTGACTCCAGGGTGGTAGCCCGTTTCTTAGTCAGTATTCTCCCTCTCCTTGCCTTTTCTCATAATCCCACAGTGTATGTGTCTTCTGGTCACTTACTTTTCCTTGCAGAATAAGACACGTTTTAAAATCAGACCTCTAGGCTGGGTTAGTTGCCTATTCTCTTTCTATACTTAACAGAGAACAAAAGGAGCTTTTGGTATGTACTTTTCGTCACTGACTTTTCAAGAAATCTGGAGAACAAGCTTAGAATAAATTTCTTGCTTTGAGATGATTTAAGCCACATGAGGCAAATCAGAGGTATGTAATTAAAGGTACAGGTCCTGAGAGTACTTGTGCTCAGCAATGCCTAAAGTGTCCAACATGCCCAGTAGTTGTATGTATTTGGTTTGATGTGTGTCTTGGGCTCAGCAGTACAAAATGAAGGGCGTTATCATGAGGGGATTGTTCAAAATGTAAGCCTTTGATATTCCAAAACATCTGGGATTCTGAGCTTGTTTTCAAACACTAAAGCTGTATGCTGCAGGTTCTGAGTGTTTTAGAACTTCCTGGGCATCTCCCTGGGAGGTCCTCCTGCTGACAGATAGCTGGGTCCAGACCCAGAACTGACATGCATTTAAGATTTAGCTTGAATGGATGGACTCCTGTAATCCTAAAGATACTATTGTTGCAGAACATGGAGGGTATCCAACGAGTTCTGCAGAAGGGTCTCTTTAGATCAGAAGTATCAAAGTCAAAATAATTAAACAGGTGAAAAAAACTGTAAGACAAAACACCCTGAGAGCTAACAGAAAGGGAGATTTTTCTTCTTCCTTTTTCTTCTTATTTACAAATAATGCACTGATAAAAGAACCTGCTAAAGCCTGGGAAACTCTTCCTCCCCTGTGCCTTTTTTTTGTCTTTGCTTTTGGCACAGTTTTAACATGTGAGCAGTACGGCTTTGGCTTACACCATCGCAGTCAATACTATGATAGTGTTTCTGCTAAGAAGAGGAAACTCGTTGGAATTAAACTATGTTGCAGCTGTATCAAGTATGCGGACACATTTTTAGTTTCTAATGAGGTTCCTGTTACAAAATAGAGACCTCTAGGACTTGCTGACGTCAATGGCCTATAATTGCCGCGCTTTTGTCATTGCGTGTTCACGGGCTCCCTATCACAGGACACCATGTGGAGTGGGGCTTGGGCAGGCACTTTGACAGCATCCAATGCTCTGCACTCACCCCTCCATGGTCCTTCTCCCTCACTAAGGCCCATGGCTCCTACTGAAACAAACACCTTTCCAGGGTGAGCCATCACAATAGAGGAATACATCTGAAACGGCATTCCTAATATCCGTTAGCCTTTCTAGGGATTGCTTGCTGAATGTAGTAATAACTTTGTAGTGGATTTCCTGGCTTATATGACTATTTTTCCTGAAGATTTTTAGCTGTGTTTTATTTGTGTCATGGTCATATAATAATGATAGCATAGTATAACTAGTCTCAAAGGAAAACCAATCTTGCCTAAAAATTGTTGTACAATTGTATTAGAAATTCTTTGTTGCTGAATGTCCTTTAGATACAAACTAGTAATCATATAAGTCTAGGTAAAAGAAATAAAAACAAAAAAAGGAGGGGAATATTTTATGTCTCGGGATTTTTTTCAAGGTTTAGACGTACTTTGTTTTTGAAGAGTGTTATTTTACAGGTAAGAAGAGGCAAGAGTGGAACAACCTTTCTTCTAGAATAAGACATACAAAATAGGATTGTTTTTCTTTAAGAAAATTAGGCGTATGAGCCGGTTCAACAGACACATTTTCTAGGACATGATTCATCTCATGGTAAAGCAGATGTCCAGAACAGGTCAGATGTGTCCCATTGCAAAATTCCCCTTTTCTTACCAGGCACAACACTAACTGTTTGGCTCCTAGCTCAGTGAGAAATGTCTGCATTGTAGATGAGCAAGTGAGGCTGGAATGACTCTTGGTGTGCAAGATTCTTTTGGAATTACTTCTGAACAGCCCCAATAATTCATCTGGGATAAATGAAATTAAGGAGGTGTAATCCCTTTAATGGAAAGGGAATGTGGCAATTGGCCCATGGACTTCAATGAAGTCTGCATGTCTGTTCTTTACTAAAGACTGTGGTCCTTTTCACATGCACGAGGGAAAAGGCCATTATGTGAATGTGATGAAAATATTTCACCTCTTTTAGCCTGAAAAGAATCTTAAGGATGAGCCAAGTGTAAGTAGGTATTTTGGAAGAACTTCAGAGGATAAGCTTTTAGAGATTTCAGGGAGCTTAGATTTTCCTGCAGAGACTTTTCTTCTTGCAAATGTATGTGTAAGTCCTCTGACTTACATAGCTCAGATTATTAAAAACAAAACAAACCCAAGAACAGTAGCTGAAGCTTGTGGAAAGAAAAACCCTCTCCTTCTTTTCTGAAATTGGCATTTCAGTGTTGGCTAATTTAGTTGTTTGTGCAAACCCCATAAATAGCCTAGACAGGTTACTGATACCAGACATAATATTGCTTGTGCTAAGTCTCTTATCAAGTTTTTATCTGGCTGCCAACCAGCTTAGCAAAAAAGCTGCTATTTATGCTCTTTAACAATATAGCAAATGACCTTCATGGATTTTGTGATTTTATGAGTGCTCTTTGTGGTTTCATGTTGATCGTAACTGAGAGATATTGTAAGGAACACAGTCAATCCAGCACACAGTCATTCATTCTAGGCTAATTTAAAAATACACTAAACAGATTTTTAAAGTAACCTTTAACGTATGTAAATATTCTGGCTGTCCAGCTTTCATTTTGCTAACCTCACAGGCAGCTCTGAAGAAAAAAAAAAACCAACAAAATAAACCAACAACCCAAATCAATAATTCATAAAAACACAGTCAACCCCCTTAGATCTTCCATTCCAAATCCCAATGAAGCTGAATGTGTAATCTGGATGTGGTCTTCAAAATAGGTCGCACTGTGATGTTCCTTTTACATCTAGAGTTTTCTGAACATAGAATTGATTGGAGCTGGCCCAAAAGACTGCTGGTGGGAAATTAAGTCTTGCCAGATGTGCTGCCAACCAGCTATGTGGGGAAGGTTCATCTACCTCCCCTTAGGAAAAAATTGAAAGGAAATGTAGTGGGAGCTAATGACAGTAGCTGGGGCTGTGATGGGAGGGAAAGAGGAACAAAGAAGGCAAGGAGAGCTATTTCCTGTGGGACAGAAGAATTCCGTGTTGTTGGCAAACCCTGCCAAGGTGGCAGAACCTGCCCAGGCACTGCTGTGTGTTCGGCTTTGCCTGATCCAGGCTGGTAAAGCCTGCGCCAGATTCTGATCTTGAGTCACCAAGAGTATCCCGTTATGGCCTTTAAAATGGAAGGAGACTAAAATCAAAGGGAACCAGGAAAAGCCTCCATGCTCGTTATGAAAACAAAACTGTGCTAGGAAACATGATGCGCATTTCTTTTAATCAAAAGCAGGAAGACATTTGGAGCACTCGGGGCCATCGATTGCCCTCTGGCCCATGGCGGAAGTCCCCGGTGATGTCAATGGGAGTTCTGCACGCGAATAGCGGGGGCACGGCGACGCCTTGGCGCACACGGCAGGGAGTGCACCAGGAGAGGCTGTGACCCAGCTCTGGCGCCCACCAAGGGCAGCCAGAGCGCTTAGGCCACTTTTATACTGCACTTTGTTGATTTCTCCAGGCATGGATGTGCATTTCCACTGAAGAAGAAGAAGAAAGAAAAGCCAAACATGGTGTTTTATGCTGGTTTCCTGTCCCTGCCTTCGGACGGGCAAGAATCCTGTGAGGTCTGAGCTGCACAACCCCCACTGCCTCAATATTGGCATCAGTCAGTGGTGATACTCTGTCTGCAGAGAGCACTGGCAGTCCCCAGAACAGCTCTTCCTCACACTTATAATGATCTGGAGATTATGGTACAGGAAACCACTTTGCAAAGCTTGCTGGTTTTGGGCAGAAACTCTTAGTTTTGTGACAAAGACAAACGAGTCTTTGGGGAGTAGTAAATCGGTTTGTCTGGTGATGTTAAGGGGCAGATGACCTCTTCTGTGGCTGCACTCCCTGAAACAAAAAAGGTTCTTTTCCCTGTGCTACAAACAGGTTCATCCTTGGTCTTTCCTTGAATCGTACTGCAGAGGAAACGTCGGCCTAACAAGTCCTCAGGGCATGTTTTATTGCATATGCATCCTCTATTACTCATAAGTTCCTTTCGCTATCTCCGTGGACATTTAATACCTATTATTAAATGACACTTCATGGCTTTCATTTCAGAAAGTTCGTGTAAGTTTCATTAAACCACTTTAGGAAAACTTTTTCTGTAACCTGGAGTACATTTGAGATCATCTGCCTTAGTATTCTCACCAGTATAAATTAGAGCAAAATTTGTTTCTCTTCCTGTTTGATGTCTCAAACAAAAATATTATTGCATATAGTAAGAAAAGAGGATCCTAAGGGCAGAAGAGTTTGATGACCCTGGGAAGTGCATATTATACTTTTGAAAGGCAAGCAAAAGTAACTTACTTGAAGAACTACTTGAGTGAACATAGGCCAACATGCAGAAGTTTGGGGCCAGAACACTTGAACCAAGTGTTGCAGTTTGAGGTTTTTTAAGGGATTGGTTCTTGTTAGCTTTACTAATTTCTTATCCAAGAAAGACTGCTATTGTTATTTCTAAGATTTTTGACTGAGTGAAAATAATGGGATTTGCCTGCAAAAACATTAGAGCTGTAGATAAGCACAGAATTAAGACCTTAATGTTCCGCTTTTTTTGGGAGTTAAAAACCAAACCTTATGTGAATTTGGAGGTAGTCTATCTGCAATGTGAGTCAAACTGAAACTTCAGATCTGAACACCTGCAAAGGAGATTTGGAGCCAGAGGCTGTGGCTTGAGCCCCTCTTTGTTAAGTGGTCCAAACAATAGCAGCAGCAATGTTCCCTGTTCCCAGCGCAAGCTATTTATGACAATGCCCTTTGTTAAAGGGATTGTTCAAGGGACGGTAAATTACTCTGCCAAGCTTTAGTTTTGAGTCAAGAGGAATTAATGTTTTCCTGGCATTTTCATTTACCTTGTCGCATAAAAAAGAGACACATAGGTATTGTGATAGTGGGAAGGAGAAGAAGAATTAACCCTCTGTAGTCCGTATTCTCGGAGATTAAAATACGGCTGGATAATCATGGTAGATTCTTTCTCCTGGTGGAGTCAGTGTGAGTTTTTCCTATCAATTTCCTTGCAGACAGCAGGAAGGTGTCCTTTATAGGGGGTTCCTGACAAGTGAATTTCAGCTCACTTCCCATACATTTACTTTTCCTGGTGATAAAAAGATACAAATGCCATGAAATAAGAAGCACATATCTCATCAGTAGAGGTGTTGCTGTAATGAAAAAAATGGACTTCAATTGTCCTGAAATTGAAAGGAGATTTCAAAGTACTTGTACTGATATTGAATGATAGGTACATCTTCAAATACTTAATAATAGTTTGATGAACATGTTTAGACAAAAGTAAATGGAAGAGTGATTTTTGGACTTTGTTTAGCTTTCATTACAGACAGGGCTAGTCTGTTTTTTAAGTCTGTATGCAGTGTTACAATTCCCATACGCTACCTTAAGATTCACATATTAACTTTTATTTTTCTTCTTTTGCAGATACAAGCAATCCATTTGTAGAGATGCACAGTGATATACCTAAAATAATAAACATGGCTGTAGGAAGAGAAATGATCATTCCATGCAGAGTCACAGCACCAGATCTTGCTGTTACTTTAAAAAAGGTATCTCTATCCAAGCATGCTCTTAAAGTGTTGCTGTGGTTGATGTTTTTGTTTGTTTGCAGCTATTGTAATGCTTTTGAAATATTTTAACAATTTAATATTTCTTATGCAACGTTTCTGGGTGTCAGTGTGTTCAGAAATATTTCAACCCTGGAGGCTTCATTTTGTGTCACACAGAAGGGCTTCATCAAATCTCCTACACAGGGAGAAGAATTTGCTGAAGAAACTTGAACTTTTCATACTATTTTATTAAATCCTCAGTGGCAAAAGTTTCTTAAGCCCAGGAAAGAATTTCTTGTTAGGAGAAGAGATTTCCTCCCACTTCTTCCCCTGCCCTTCCTCCCTTTTCCTCTTCTGTCCTCTGGAACAGCCGGTGAGTCCCTGGAGACTAGCTGTGGCTGTACAAGGATCTTTGCAAGCCTTTGCCCTACCTCACTCCCACCAGAGACTTTGCTGCTTCCTTTTACATATGAGCACACTTAGACAAGGGATGGCTTTCCTTTATGGGGAAGCTTTGCAGGGAAACTGCAAAGTTTGATGTGGTGAGACTAGTTTTGGAAAAAAAAGAGAGATGTTTCCATGTTCTGGGAAAACATTTGTCTCCTAGGTGCCTTAAGAGTTACATGGAGAGCTAACTGAACCTTACATATGTAGTAAGTACCTGGTATCAAGACAGGGAAGAGGGCATTTTTTTAAAACTACCTTTTTTTTTTTTTTTTGCTTAAAAAAAGTGGAGCTGGCAAAGAAGCTTTGTTTTTTAATAAAGAGAGTTATGTTCATAGTGGCAATGAAAGTTCATCACTGTTAAAAGGAAAAGGGTTTTGTCTTTTTATAAAATAACATGCAATTGCCAAACAATATCACCTTAAGGTGCTTATCTAGCGCAAAACAAGTGTTCCATTATTCTTTGACTGCAGATCTTTACATCAACCACAAATTTTATCAATTCTTTCAAGTGCTGCTTTGCTAATATAGATACTGATTTTGCTTCATGGTTTTCACCTGTTAAAACCCATGAAAGAGAACAAAATGAAAAGAAAAGAAAGTGATCTGACTCAGGATGTTGTCCTATGTGTGTAGATACAAACACACACACACACACACACACACAGAGTTCTCCTGCAAGAAGATGCACAGGGTTGTGTGGCAAAAAAATCAAAAACAAGTGAGACTTAGCATTCCACAGAAGAGGTGTTGTAAAGGTGGAATTTATTTGGGCGCTCTAATGTTGCATCTGAAATCTCAGCATATTAGATTTCTAGCTGAGGAAATTCCTGTCAGATTTCTCTCATTAAACAATTTAAAAAATATTCTCCTTATTTGGGGAAGATTGAAACATAGCTACTGTCTTCTTTTCATATCAACGTGCCTTTGGCTTGGGTTTGTAGTGTAAGGCACAGCCTTACACCATCAAAACCAGATGTAATACTCTCAGAAGGAGAAAGAGGAGGTGGAGCCAAGTCTTGAAAGAAAGGATTGCTTGCTTCCATGTTTTGCATTCCAGGAAAAATAAATGTGCTTCCTAATTAATCCTAGAATTTCCTGAAGCATGTAAGCTACAATGCATTACATCATATCTTACTTTATTTATCTTCTATGACACCCTTATATGAAGATTCCAGCAAGGTTCTTCTCACAGAGCAATTAAGAGATGTGTTAAATTCATTCCACAGCTGCAGGCGTACTACTGCCGGAGAAATGGCAAGAGCTATTTTGTGTTTTCCATCAGTGATAAAGGCAGAAGTTGGTGTCCCCATAATGCAGTCTTCTAGAACTGGAAAGATAATCCCGGCTTTAGTGTCATTAGGTTCTGCCTTCTATACTGCCAAGAAGTAAAAATACAAAGTATTTTTAATAATCTTTCTCTTCTGGAAGGGCTCCCTACAGTTGCATGAGCACTGTCTCCAGCATTTGTTTCTTTGCAGTGTTACTTAGTTTTAGTGGACCAATGTGGGAAAGGTTTATTATCCATCTTCAACACTACAAATTATTTTTTTACTCAAAGTTTCTCTTTACCTTAGGCCAGCCTTTTTAAATACTGTGTTGCTTTCATTTTCAAGCTGAACATCTGTGCAGATTGTATTTTATAGCATGGTAACCACATACAACATAGAAGGGGGTCTTCAAAAATCAAGTGGCTAATGAAACATGGACTGGGAAATAGGGATGAAACTTTTAATTCCTATTTCAAATTCAGCCTTCAGGTCCAGATATAACTTTCACTTGCAGCAGCTGATGACCTTTTGCTTATCATATGAAGATGAAATCAGTTAATAGTTTTGATCTAATGCTGAATAGTTAGATATTCAGAACCTCTGAAACCATCATTCCTATCAACATGATTCTGTCAGCCTCATTCAGGATCCATAAAATAAGAAAAACTTATTGCAAGTAAGCTGTGCACTTCTCTTACCTCTTCATTTGCTCTTATCTTGATAAATGGAGAAGGTATCACCTTTGATGCAAGGATTTAATCAATTTGTTTACCGATAGTTCTTTTGGATCCTCTATCATAAAGACAATGGCATTCATAGGAATAGAAGTAAATAGCTTCAGTACAAGGATTAAAGAGTGGAAAAACCCCAAGGGATGTTGTGAATCACATACTCGGACAATTTAAATTTTAAATAATATAATACCACCTCATTCTTCCCAAATTGATGGAAGGGGAAACTGAAAGAAAAGACAAGCATTCGAGAGTCTAATGTACATTTTTATTAAACTTTTAGTTGTCTCTTTCCAGTACAAACTGCTTTTGGAGATATGGGGAACCACAGCTTGACTATAACTCTTGATCACTCATACATACACAGTATATGGCTGTACTGTTTTAATGCCACCAGGTACCAAAAACATGCAGCAAAGACTGAGTAAAGGAGGCACAGCCTATACCAAAAATAGTTGCATTTGAAACAAAGTACAAAGAAGGTAAAAGGCCAAGAATGCACTGGAAGCCACAGTGATATGGTTCACAAAGATTAGTATGTAGACAATAAATTCCATGTTAATGCAGCCGTCGCAACAAGCTGATTCTTTGAATGCCTCTGACTCACTGTTGGTTCCCATCTGAAAGCTATTATTGTGGCTGAATTTATCTTCTGCTGCTTCAGTGGAAGTCTCACTGTTACAGCACGGTGTTTCTTCATAGGTTTTCTATTTTTCTCTGTGATGGCCAAACAGCCAAGATTTGTGACAAGGCCTTGAACTACCCTGGCCATGCTCTGCCTAGGGGCAGGACGGGAGGACGTCTGGAGGTCCCTTCCAGCCTAAATTATTGTGTGATTCTTGGATCCTGTGTCTGGTACTGTCCATGCAGGGATCAGCATGGTGATGCCCATACCATGTTTCTATTTGGTGGTCTGGAAGCTGGTTTAGGGCAGAGCAAAACGACTGTGGTTCTCTGAGGGTGGGAGACAGGTAATCTGAACCGGTGGGCTTGGCAGAGAACAGCACAGAGAAGAGCTGGGTGAGAAACTGAAGCAAGCAGGGAGAGAGGGTAGAGCTGTAAAGGGCTGTAGGCTGAGCACCTAGCCTCCATCCATCTTCTCATCTGAGACAAAGTCCTGGTATTTCCACCCTCTAAAAGGGACTTGTTGCAGCATCTTGTGTTTTTCCCCTTGAGATTTGGTCAGAGACCAGCTATGTCACAGTGGTCTTCTGCTAGTCTGAGACCTCAGTTTTCCTAAAGTTTTCCTTTGAGCAACTTAGTGTTGTGTTATGCTTTCACAGATGACTGCATGTAACTTCTTAGTCTTTGAGCTGCAAAAGTATTATACAAAAAAGATGTGGCTCTAGTGGTTTTGAGGGGTGTCAGATGAGTAAACTGTACAGGCAAAGATTTGCCTCTGGGGTAACTAAGCCTAGTGGATATCCAAACAACTCACAGAATTACAAGCTGCAAAATAGGACTCTTCTGGATGTTTTGATTACTTTTGCATTCCTGGAGTAAGTCTAATACAAAGTCAGTAATACATCAATTAAGTAATGAATGTGCACTGAATGCATTCCCTGGGAAATACCAGTCTAGGAAGGCTCTGACTCTCTGGCTTCACTTTCTTCATGAAAACCTATGCAGAAATATGCTCAGAAATAATTTGGATTCTACCAAAGTAGCAAGAGGATAAATCTAATTGAAGCCCTTGAAAACATAGTTAATGTTAAAACTAGTTAAACCAAAATTGATTTCTTTTTTTCTTTAGAACAGGAATGGCAACAGAACTTGTAGAGACCAAGATATTGTTGAATGGTAGCCAGCAGGCTGTAATGTAACAGGCTTTACTTGTGTGTGTGCTACACATACTTCCCTGTGATTTGCATGCTTATTATAGCATCTTATCAGCTCTTGTAAAGATAAGGAATTCTACCACGTCATTTTGTGCTCTATATTGTTCATTTGATTCATCATGCACTTAGCTATTTTGGAGGAAATGGCATGAGATGAGTGATTGTGGTCTCGAGGGCGTATTTCTGCACAGGCTGAGCAGGCAGCCATGAGGGTGCCACGTTGCAGAGAGAAGCTGTACCACACGGGAAGGAGACAGACACTCATGCTTCCCCCAGCTTCTGAGAGCCACCCATGCTGGCTTTGCCTGTAGGAGGGAAAGGGCTGTCCAAAACATAAGTCCTCTGCTCAAATAAAGGGGAATAAAGTTTTGAAGGGACACAGTGAAACTGGTCCACAGTGGGAAGTGATGGGCTGCAAGGTGCTTAGTTCATCCAGGGATCTTTTCTTATGACAATAATTAATTTAAACTCTGTTCTGTGCCATCTTTAAAAATATCTTATTTTCACCATTAGAACAGGTGTTATCAAAGTAGAGTCATATCAAAGTAGAGTCAGGCTTTGTACTCATGGCTGATCTCTGTGCTATTCAAACGGTGGCATTTATTCCATCAGTAAGGTAAAACAAAATAGCATGATCTGAAAATGAGAGGTTTTGTCTGAGCTTCAGTGGCTATGGCAGGCTTTACTTTCTCAGGATTTTCTTTATACCTTATTAAAATGGGGCCTAAAGTGTAAAGGATCATAATGTAAAAGATAACTTGTACTGCTGACAAAGTGAATGTTTGATCCTATATGGCAATTTTTTTTGTTTGTTTTTTAAGTTGTTTAAGCAAAATAAATACGGCATGCATAGAATTGAGTCCTGGAAGGAATTTCTTAAAGCCAGAAAATGACAGCAAATTAGGTCCATTTGTCATCTCCATTGAAAAATGTGTATTTGTTTCTCTTTGTTGAAACTAGGATACTTAATTACAAAGGTTCCTGGAGATGAGCACTTTAGCTGCCAACCAGGAGCCAACAGAATAGCAACCCAAGTGCTGAAGCTAATGATAATGTCAATCTATTGTGTCATAAATTACATCCTGTTATAAATAATGAAATCCTGGAAACAAACGCAACATTCGCATTCTTCACCCAGGTTTTTCCTCTATTTTGTGATGAAAATGTGATCTGAAAAACCCACATCATTAAATGTCATCCTTTTCATGTTGATTGGCATTTTTTGGGTGCTTTTTTCGCCCATCCCTTTTTTACTGGGCTACTTTGATTAGAGAGTAAACATGAGGATGTTTTTTTTGTGATGTGTGTTTGGCATTTCCAGATTCCACGAGAAACCCTGATTCCTGATGGCAAGACAATAATCTGGGACAGCACACAAGGCTTCAGAATACCTAAGGCAACTTACAAATTCATCGGGCTCCTGAGCTGTGAGACCACCATCAGTGGGCACACGTACAGCACCAAGTACCTAACGCACAGAGAAAGTAGGTGGCATTCTCCACCCCCTGTCCCTTGGAAAGCACCCTGCCCTGCTGCCATCACTAATTGTTCTCCCTCTTTGCCACGTGCAGCCAACACAATTTTTGATGTTCAGCTAAGCACCCCACGTCTCGTCAAGCTGCTGAAGGGAGACAGCCTAGCAATTAACTGCACTGTCACTGCAGCCTGGAACACCAGAGTGCAGATGACATGGACTTACCCTGGAGAGGTGAGTGCTGTGGTTGGAAAGAAGAAACCAGAGGTTTCCCACAGATCATGCTGCATCTAGCATCCCGGGAGGAATTCTGCCTTGGAATGCTTGCCGTTGTTTGCATTCCATCATTTTGACCCTTGCTGACATGTCTCTTAAGGTTTCTTTTTTTTCCTTCTGATGCTTAATTTCATAAGTAAACATGTTTACACAATGTGCTCTGGTTATGTTGCATAATCACGAGCAAACTCTAGAATTGTTTCATCTCTGAGAGCTTCTTTTTGACCTGATAAAACAAGAGAAATTTATCACCCCGTCCCAGGCAGGGGCTCTCTCTTGTGACAAAAAAGTTTTCAGTGAGGCTGTCTTCTCAACACATTCATTTTGAAGACTGGCAGACAGTCAGGCACCCGATTCAAGCATGTTTAGAAAAGATATTTTGATTTAGCTAGCCAAAATCTCGTGTGTTAAGTGTCACACGAACAATCCTCTTGTTTTGACAACTACAGGAATGATCTTGAATGTGCTTCTCCACCCCTCACATTGGGAGCATCCTCATAAATGTTTGTCACTTACAGAATAACTGCCAGGGAGTCCGTGTATAACTGATAAGAAATTTGACATTAACTTAAGGTTTACAACTCCCATTCCTTTCATGTCAGTTTGATTTATGCTGGTGATTCAAGTCAAGATCATTTATTATGTCACTCATTGTATCTAATCACAAGCTGAAATTATGATTGCATTATATAGGGAAGATTAATGCAACTGTTTATTGCTTACCATAGCCATTTTCCCTGACATTTTTTCACCTCAGAAATAAACAACTTAGCAACAAGAAATGCTCCAAATATATTATATTGCTCATTGCTGCCCTACGAAGCCCTATCTGGGCACCACACTTGTGAAATGGTGCTTTGTTTTTATTTAGATGGTAACTGAAGGGTACTCAGTGTTTATAAGACATCAACAACGTCCTGGGTTAAATAAACTTTGAGGGCAAATGCTGAGGGGGAGTTGCAGGAAATAACTCCTCAGAGTCACATTATCTTCAGTTCCACCCTGCTATTCCCTTGCCAAATCTAGTCCCTTTTCTGTCTGTAGCGTTTCCAGAATTCTCCCCTCCTTGTGTTAATGTCCTTTTCTTCTATGTGTCTGCTTCCTATGGCACTGAATCCAGGCACCAAACTATGTGCTGCTCTTCATATCATGGCTTCAGGGATATTTAGGAGCAGTGCTGGACAATGGCAATGGGGAGCTGGGCATGTTGATATGACAGGCTATAAAAAAAGGGAGGATCTTCCTCTGGAAAGTACTAGTTCAGATGCCATGACAACTTGGGTGAAGATAGGGGTGAATTGCTCTATAAGGTTGCTTATATTTTTTATTGTTGATCCTCTGGAAATGTCAAGCATCTTTTGCTTGTCTGTGCTGTACAAAGGCATCTGGGATTTTTTTTTTTAAATTAAGTTATGGTGGCAGCACAGAAAAATAAAAAATCTTAATAATCTTGAAAATTGGTTTGATTGAGCTCTTTCTTGTCCATTTCTTTGGCTTTTATAGATGAGGAAAAGAGGTTCTGTGACTCAGCGTATTGACCAGAAGAATTCAGAGGCCAACATCTTTTACAGCATCCTCGTTGTGGACAGAGTGCGGGACATTGATAAGGGCCAGTACACCTGCCACGTGAAGAGCGGGCCCTCGATCAAGGCCGTCAACACCACGGTCATTGTTTATGGTAAGAAGTGGTGCACATTTGTAGAATATTCAATGCTCAGATACCAAGGTCAGGCATGTGGTAGTTTTACATTGTGACAGAAGGTAGAAGTGAATTTGTAGCACATTCATCAGGGGCAGAAAAAGGGAAATGAGGAAGGGAGGCACTCCAGAAGGGAAAAGTGACATCTCTTCCATGACTGTTTCGTACTGTTGGCAATAGACATGTTAATGTTCAATTTCATCACTTTCATTTGCTAAATATTGTGATGGCACTGTCCCCAGTCAGTTCTAGCAGATAGAATCAGAGAAGCTCTAGTCTGGGGGGAAAAAGAAGGTACAAGGGTAATTTAAATAGAAGAATCCCACTTCCTCTTCTATGGTACTTAAGCATTTCTTTCTATGAAAAAATAAAGAAGATATAAATACCCTGACTCTACATGGAGCTAGTAGCTGTTAGACCATTCAAAAAATGCAAATCATTAATATGGTTTTACAGCAGGACTCTTGATCAAGTTCCTTATGGTTTGTCTGGGCCTTCTGTGAAATCCGGAAATTACTGATATTATTTCAAATGTGTATGAATAAAGACTTTTTTGCATTTGGACTCTTTGGGAAGTGACCTTTGGTCACTCCCTGCCACAATTAGAACTATGCAGAATCTTTGGGGCACCGTTGGGGTTAAAGACCAAGTAGCTGGTGGGTGTCTTCTACAACAGATAACTCACTGTCAGAGTATGGATTTGTTACATATTTTCAGTGGTGTATCTTTTCTCTCCTATCTGGAAGTATGGACTAACCACTCTGTGTTGGTATTCTTGGAGAGGATTTCAGCCCATTTTCTCTATTTAAGCTCTGGAATAAGGCACTGGGAGCATAGGATGAATCATGATAACCACTTACTGTATCTTAAACAGGTAAACTGCATCTGTCAGAAACTGAGATTTAGATTAAAATTAAAGGAAGAGAAGTTGGAGATTAAAATTAGAGTCAGAGAAGCTGGGACTGTTGAAGTCATTCATACAAGCAGCCCCATCAACAGTATACCCATATTAGAAAGAGTCTGTGTGAATAAAGGTTTGCAGAATCACGGCTGTATCTTTATAACTTGACTTGTGTAATTAAAGTACTTATTTGTCTTGTGCATATTATTTTCAATGTACGTGGTAAGTGTGATTAAATGTTGAACTTGTTTAATGGATATCCATCATCCAGAATTCCAACACTTATGTAACTCATAATGTGAGTAAATATTGCACCTTGGGTACCATCGAAAGGACACTCAAACATTTTTTACACTTTGAATGTTTTATTTTGCACATGTTGGCAGAGGAGAAAGAGATATTTTCCAATATATTGTATGAATCTTGTGTTTTATTGCCTCTGGTAAAAGCCATCGACTTGGCAGAGGGTCAGAAATATGGGGCAGAGCAAGTGGAAAAGAACAAATTCCAGCAGGTTGATATTATTCCAGTGAAGTTACAAAGATTTGTTTGTTTGATGAAACAGCTGTTTACCAATGATACAGAAAGTTTCTGCCTTTTCCTTTGCTATTTCTCTCAAGGTTCATTCTGGCAAAATATTTTCTTTTGGAACATTCATTGATACTTGGCCTGTAGGAGTGGAAAGGTCATCTGATCATCCTCAGTTCAGCCTCCCACATACTACAGATGACTTTATCTCTTGTCCCTTTTTTTCTGGCTGGAGCACAATGTGAATTTGGCTGGAGTGTATCTTCTCCAAGCAGATTCATGCCCTGGGAACTGCATCTCAGTTTCTTATATATTTGTGGTATTTTTTTCTATTTTATAGATCTCGAGAAGGTTAGGCTCTTGCTGTTAATATGTGGGAGTAACAAACTTATTTAAGAAAATTTTTGTTTTGAGTCACATTCTCTTTAGTAGAGCTACTCTTTTTGCAGGATGAAAATCAGTAATACAAAGCGTATTTTTATTTTGTTTAAGATAAAATGTTCATTAATTTGAAACGTCGAAGAAAAACTGCACTGGAGGCTGTCGCTGGAAGAAAATCCTATCGTTTGTCAATGAAAGTGAAGGCATTTCCCTCTCCAGAGGTTATATGGTAGGACAACGGTTACTTCCATCCTAGACATCTTTTTGTAATAGAGTTGGGGAGGATTTTTTTGAAGTTTCAGAGCTGCCTGGGGTTCTAATAATTTATGAGAACATTACTCCATTTCACAAGTGTGAAAAAGGAGATATGAAAAGTTTAAAGCTGAGATCGTCAAATAGGTTGGATGTGTCATCTCTTGAAATCAATGGACATTCTACAGCTAAATATCTCTGCCAGCCTTGACTGAAGTGTTGCATCCAGCTTCACTCAGACCTAGATGAAACCTGAATTTGTTTTTCAGACAGTAAGAGAAGAAAAAGAAGGCTTTCATTAAAATAAATTATTGACTTGAGTCATACTCACTATTATATGCACTATTGCAAAAAAAAGGAAGTTGGTATTATTATGCAGTGATCTGCAAGTTGTAGATCTATTTCAGCAGAGCAGTCACTGGATCATTCATTTTGTCTCATGTATGCTGTGTTAAGAAATTTTTGGAACATTTTTTTTTAATTGATCCAATCCACTTTCACATGTAACAATGTTATCTATTAGTGATCTCAAGGGTTTTTTTGTTTAAATAATTTTAAAACACCAGTAGCTCTGGCTCAATTCATTGAACTTTAACAAAGGGTCTATGGCAAGACTGATTAAGAAAACAAACCGTATGTACATGAACAGTGGGAGTTGATGTTCCAGCCAGGAATTAATTTTACTCCAAAAGTGTTGTTTTACAAAACCTTTACACTTATGGCTCCTTGTGGAAAACTAAGGGGTGACTGTGACACTGATGCCAGCTGTTTATACATAATTTTCTGTTTCTCCAGTGTTTGGGTTTATTGACTACACATATAGATCCAAAACTTCGGAACCAAAAAAATATCCAAACATTTTGACAATTTTTTAATTTTTTTTAAATTAAAATTGAACTTGGTCAAACGTTGGAATAAATAGTCCAGAGTGGTGGTGGAGTCTCCATTCTTGGAGATACACAAAACCATACTGAAAATGGTTTTGGGCAAATTTCTGACTTTGTTTTGTATAGGACATTAGACTAAATAACTTCCAAAGATTTTTTCAGCTGCAGTTATTCTGTGATTCTGTAAAATCCATGTACAGTGAAAGGCCTAAATCCATAAGTCCTTTGACCAAATTTTAGTGCTCCTCTAATAACATTAAGAGTTTTCTGTCAATACTTACTAAAAGCTGTGAATCGTTTAGATCAAAACCATCATCATAATGAATATATGTTGCACCCTTCTACTAACATCGTGTTAACCTTCTTGAAGCTTGTTAAAATGCATTTTACACTGTATTTTAGATTTTGATCTTTTGCTTCAGAAATCTGTGTGTGAGCAACAGCTAGTACTTTCTATGTTGATTTTCTGTTATCTTTAAAAACATTCACTTGATAAGAGGATATCTGATTCTTGAGTGCTTATCTAATCTACTTACTCTTCCTTTTCCTAAAATCACAGCTGTGCTTTGAGTACTGTAATACTTTGTCCCAGGATGTATTCTGAGGTCATAGAGAAATGGCCAGTGCAAGATGATGCAACCTTTATTTCTGTGACCAGCTCTTAGCCAAAATGGTTGTCTTTTAGACTAAATGGCAGCCACAGCCATGGACATCTGGGGTCTTCAGAGACAGAGCTGCAATTTTCAGCAACTCTCAAATACCACAGAGTCCCATCAGACTCTAATCAATTTTAATATATGGAATAGTATTCTCTAAAGCCGTTTACAAATATCAGCAATCTTATTTGAAAGGAATGGACGAGTCTCTGGTAAACAGAATCTCAGACTGGAAATCCAATCCCTTCCCAAAGATTGAGAAATATGACACACCATGGGTGGTTTAAGCAGAAATATTTTTCAGAATTTTGATTTCTGGAATTCCATGAAACAGGTTAAAAGATGGGCTGCCTGCTGCTGAAAAATGTGCCCGGTACATTGTTAGAGACTATTCATTAGTCATCAAGGATGTTGCTGAGGAGGATGCTGGAAACTACACCATAATATTGAGCATTCGACAGTGGAACTTGTCGAAGAACCTTACAGTCTCTCTTAGGGTAAATGGTAAGTTTGCAACATGTTCCCATGCTTCTCCAAATTGAGCATTTGTAAATGTTGAATTTCCTTTGAGCCAGATTGTCACCAATCTTGCACACATCAGGGCATTGTGGGTTTTCTTACTGGCTTCATGGACCCAAACCCAAGCCTCATATGCAGGGTGGAAGAGCCATCTTTGAACCAGAAGATGGACACTGGTTGTCATTAGAAGTGTTTCTGTCTTCCACAGCCACATACTTGTTTCTGGTGACTTAAATGCATTACTAACCACTTGTCTGACTTGACTTAGGACTGTGTTTTTACTTTGTTCTCCTGGGGATTTTTCTTGTTACTCACACTGCAGGAATGTGGTATTTTTATAATAGTGCAATGCATTGGAAATAAGCTGGTTTTAATTGCTTTCCAATTCTGACCCTTTCCAGTGAAACCGCAGATATATGAAAAGGCCGTGTCATCATTCCCTGATCCCAATCTGCATTTATTAGGCAGCAAACAAGTGTTGACATGCACTGTGTATGGTATTCCTCCACCTAAAATTACATGGATGTGGTATCCCTGTAAACAAAACCATTCTAAAACAAGGTAGGACAACATCTTTACTTTTATTTAGTATGTCTTCTTTTACTATTACACTTAAATAAATATTTTTGCAAGCATAAACTTGCTGTAATCATTGCTTAGTTAATAAAAGTTGTCTACTTTTTATCAATGTATTTTTCAGTGGACATGTAGTCACAATGTAACTTTTTCTCCATGGTTATTTGAAAATGGAGGGCAGAATGGTTATTTGATATTCCTGTTTGGGTTTATTTACAGTTCACTACTATTTATGCATGCAGTATTGGTCCAGAAGCAATAATTGCTTTTGCATTTTCATGAAGGAAGACAATGTCTTGGAAAGTTCACATGCTTTCACATGGAGAAGTTTTCCTCCATGCGTTTCTCCACGCACAGCCACTCCTGTGTGTGGTTTCTTTTGAAATCAACAGAAAACATCATAGAAAATTCTTCCATTATGAAGGCTGGATCTGCCCTGTGATATGTTTAGTCAAGGGTTCAGTTCAGCAAGCTAAATGTGCCCACCATTCTCCAGATGATATTTAAACAGGGTAAAGAATAAATGGCACCATGCAAGCTTACTTGATGCTGATGTGGTGCTCAACTAAGTCTCTTTTCACATTTTAGTTTTCTTTTGAGCTCTGTTTCTTATGATTAGGGGTTTGTGTTGACTCACTTATCCGCAGCTCTTCCTACATCATGAAATCTGACACAAACTCAATGATTAACACTCAACCTCTTCAACAGCAAAAATCATTAAGTTGCTATTGGAGGGTTCAAACAGGCAAGGTGTTTGGATCACAGCCCAACGAAGTTATTTAAAAACTTGTTAGTTTAAGACACATTTTCTCAGTTTCAGTTGAAGAATAATCACATTCCCCAGGATCTCACTTTTTTAACGCTTTCATAGAATTGGGATTTAGCACCAGGCAAATATTTAAGTACATGCTTAATTGCAAAGGTATGTGTCCTTCAAATAAATAGGACATCTCAAAACTAAGGGTCTCAACACTAAATATCTCAAACTAAGAATACTTGTAAGTGCTTTGATATCAGTGAGAGAGTGGTCAGCACTTCCTAGAAGTACATGTTTTTTTTCCCAGTATGTGTTTGGGATTATGCTAATGGCTTTCTTTCTGTGCCCTTCTCACCAAGAGGTGGCACTAGCAATCTCTCCTCTTGCTGGAATAGGTATTACCTGAAATTCTCCATTTCAAGGACAGGTGAGAGCTGCATTTCCTCTGTCTGGTATGTTACCTTACAAGGACAAGTTGCAAAATTTATATTTGCTAACAGATGTAAGAGAAGAGAAATCACAACATCTTTTAACTAGAGAAACCTTCAGAAAGGCATATGAAAATTTTCAGTCTTTTAGTTTCTTTCAAGAGTTTACACGACTATGAATACTCTGGATTGCAATCCAGTGCAGCACTGTAGAAGCAGTTGGTCTTCCCTGGGAGTAGAGGTGGTGCTCATCTGTTGTCAAATATTTCCTCCTGTAAGCAAGCACAGGTCTGCACTTCAGCACAGGAGAGAGTGTCGTCAGAAAGAGGAATTAACGTCTGCAGGCAGGTGTTCAGTAATGTGATGAACTGTAGACTCCATTAAATGCTAATTAGGAGTGTGTTTGAGCAGGTGATCAAAGGAGAAATGTAACAATTTGAATCAGCTATTGGCTCTGTTACAATGTTGTTTCCAGACTGGCTTCCAAATTGCCTTCATAATTGTTCTGTGATGATTCCCTTTAACCCTCTTCGCTTCCTTCTGCTTTAAGTACTCATTGAAGAAGTAGTCTGGAGATCACCATTTTTAATGCTTTGCCTAAAAGGAGTGAGATGACTCCCTCTGAATAATATAAAAATTTACTATTGCAGAAAGGCAGAAATACCTGAGTAATTACATTTTGTCTCCTGCTCCAGGAAGGGAGCAGAGTGGACTACCTCAGCATCTGGCACACCTTGCTCAGGCTGATGTCTGTGCAGGTTCAGGTGTTCTCCCTGAAGAACTGGAACACCCTTTAATCCCACCTATTTCATTATAGTTCCCTCTTTGTCTGATGGGAGGTTTGCCTAAACAACAGATTTAACATGTGTACCTTGTGCAGGAGATAAGAAACATATCTTGTTCTGCCATTACATAATTTTTTTTTATTTATCTGCCCACTGTTAGGTTTCCAATACTAAAATGTTGCTCTATTTGTGTTCAAGTAGTGCTTGTTTCTGTACACAGATGTACTGTGTACTTCAAGTCAGTAAACCCCCACAGGTTTTATTTATTTATTTTATTTATTATCACCCTTCAGTGTGAGGTAGTAGAGATTCTCAGGAAATTTCTGAGTCACATGTCACAGGACAGAGTGTGCACTCTGAATAAAAAGATGCTGTTGCTGCAAAGACCTTCCACTGCACTATTGGCTCCAATATCTGTTTGCTCCAATATTTATATGTGTGCTTAACTTCACACCACTTGAGCAAGCTGGGGACTGACTGCCTAAGTTAGATGCTTTTATTTTTGAAGGACTGTTGCCTATGGCCTCCATTAATAGCAACCATTAGGTTGTGTGGGTACTTCTTTCACTTTATTTTCTGAGCAATTTTTCAGTTACAAAAATCTAAAAAAACCTCAATGAATTCCATTGCTTTTGAATGCAGATATAGTTCAATGGTTTTTGATTGATGCAATCAATTTGCATAACTCTTCTCTCTGTTTCACTCAGGCCAGTAACAGGAGACTGGCCAAATAAAATAATTTCCATTGTTTCCTCATAGCAAATTAAAAAAAAAAAAGTCGTAAAATTGCTCAACAAATGTGAATTTTTGAAATGTGGAAAGACCAACATCATTAACATCTTGTTTTCTGTTACAATTACTTTGCTTAAAGCAACTCTTGCCATTAATCAACCTTTGGTTAGCTGGCTAACAAGGTATGTAGGTGGAAAGACTTTCTTCTGATGTTCACCCAAACAAGGAAAGATTGAAGAGTCAAAGGAATCTGTCTGGGGCAAAAAGCAATGTTCTGGGGCTTTTTAAAGCTTATGGAGAGCTATTAAATTTAGAGATGGCAGCCAAAAGACAGTAGAAGACACAATGCAAAATAAAATTAAAAGCTACTACTAAAAAAAAAAAAGCCTTTCTTAAATGATTGAGAAACTGCTTTTCCAGGGCTATCATACTGCAGCATATGCTGCTGCTCTGTAGCAGACACATTCCCAGGCTGGGCGGCCCCCAGGTGTTCAGTGGATATGGAAGAGCACAGCCCGGTGGGACACTTGTCCTGAATTGCCCAGCAGCCTCCTTAGCCTCTTTTCTACCATCCTGGAGCCATCTTGTCTGTCCTGAATTTGGCTCTGGCTGGGTTGTCAGCAGAGGTGTATGAGGGCAGACAGCAGCAGGGCTTGCTGAGGGTCTCCAGAGCCAAGCAGGCTGGGATCCACCAAAAACAGATCAGTTCTGAGGCTGCAGAACAAGCGTCTGTATGCCAGGAACGTGCTTGATGTTAATGGTTCTTGACCTGAATCTCTTCAGTAGATTTTGTTTATTTTAAACTGACCTGGCAGAAATTGCCAAGAAAGGCATGTGGGATACTGCTATTGCTCACTGGAAGCACTGGCTTTCTCAGCAGCTGTACAGTGTTGTTTAGGACCAGTTTGTCTCTCTGGACATTTATATGTGGGCAGTTCAAGAGAGATCTTCAACCTCTGCCCAAGGTTTGACTGATTGGCCTTTCAGAAACTGCAGACAGTTGCAACACTGAAATTTTACCACTGGTGTTTCAACTCTCCCATCACCTTGCTGCCTCCTTCCTCTTGAGCTATCAGTTTTGTTTAGTCTCAAACTGAATGTTATATTATTATTTTACAACCCTGCCATCACATCAAGCTGTGGTTCTTTGGCTTTCATTTTTTTTTTTCCTCTGCATTTATTTGAGGGAGAGAGAAATGTAAGAGTAATGTGGGGTTGCTTACAAAAAAAACTAATTGGGGAAACTGGTACGTGATTCTCTGCTCTCCTGACTAAAGTGTCAAGATATGAACTCTGCTTGGTGGTAAAACCACCTAATGGTGGGATTGGAGATGGAGGGCTGAATACATGAAGTATTTGGAAGGAAAAAAACCAGAAGTGTTCCTTGAAACTTCTGCAGAGATACAGAAAGACTGAAACTATCATAATGACCGTGCATGGCCAGTCTCCCAGCAGCTTCAGTGAAAGAGGAGGCAGGCCATGTGTGCACAGCAGTCTTAATTGCATTTCTGCATTGTTTATGTCAGGGTAGTAAGAAGGGATTGAAAGGCAGAATCATTAGGATGTGCTTGGATAGATGATCAGGGAGACCAGATTTGGAACATCAGTGAGGTATGTAAAATGGACAAGTAAAGAACAAATGTTAATTGTACTTAATTAGGAATGTACTGAACCACCCAAATTTAATTGTTGGATGTCTGCAAACATTGATGCCCATTAGTTTGTCCACAGTGACTGTTTTTGTTCCCCGTGCCACCTTCTATTTTCAGGAAGGGAAAGTCTGACTCTTTGGAGCTGGTATAAGTAGGTCAGATGCCATTAACAAACAGGTAGCTCTAAAATGCCTTTGTTTAATTTGACATCTGGCTGGATCCTCAGCTCTACGTTCACACTGGCTGAGGATCTGGCTGGTCTTTCAACCTTTGTGCTTTCAACCCTGTGCTACAAGAAAACCATCTTACAGCGATCTAGTAATGTAAAGCTACTTGCCAGTACCCCCAAAATCATACTAGCTATTCCCTTATTTTGGTGTGATTGGGGAAATAGATAAGTGTAAATAAAAGTGAAAGCCTGTGGCTTTTAAAATAACCTTAAAAAAATGCAGAGGAACTGTCATGAGTGTACATTGCAGCAGCATGGACTTCCAGGCAACCTGAAGCCAAAGAAAAGACAAGCATCTGATCTGCTTCAGCCTGAATAAGCAATATGCTCAAGTGTCTCATTCTGTACTTCCACTGGGAGCCAAAAGCCAATGCTTGCTTGTGAACACATTCTTTCCTCTGAGTAGAGCTATATCCTTGTTTTCAGTCACTGACTTGTTTTCAGTCACTATTATGGAATTTTAAAGTACTTTTTAATATTTTGTTTGCAAAATGCTGTTTGAATCAGATCTGGCACATCCATATGGTTACATAAGCTTGACAAATACATCCTTTATACTGAGTACAGTCTGTCCACAGGATTACACATTGATGAATTTATTCTGCAAGTATAAATTACTTCATTATGGGTCTTAGTTGAATCAGAACCTTAGGCTTTCAAGTTTCAATATTGCTAGTTTCTAAATCACTTTAAATCAAACTTTAAAAAAAATTAGAACAAGAAGCATTGTATTATTTATTTTGTCATTGATCAATCTTCAAACATAAGAACTACAGTAAGATCCAGATGGCCAGGGATACTCTGCTTGGTACCACGCTTTTATTCTCACTTGCCTATGTTGGTTTTTTTTTTCACGTGCTCTTCCTTTTATTTTTTCCCAGTTTCTTTTTTTTCTTCTTGTTGCCTTCACAAGGTGGTCTCCTGGCTTTACTATGTGCAGCCTGACACCCAGCCTTAAGGAAAAACACTTAAGGGTCACGTAGGTGGTGGGACATTTCTGCTTGATCTTTTGCTCGGTGTGGCCCAGCCCATAGGAAACAAAGTGTGTGACAGGCTGTGTGTGGGGACTGCACGACGTGAGCGAGGCCCCGCACGCCGGCAGGGTCTGAGCCAGTGGGGTGTCCCAGCCCGTAGCCAGAAGCCTGCTCCTGCACTAGCAGGGGCTCCTGGCCAAAGGAAGGCACCAGGTCAAACTCTGTGTGTGCTTAGGAGTGATTATGAATGGAGCACTATTGCTGGATCGAGTACACCTTTTACAAAAATATACAAACTTTAGTTAGCATCCTCTTTCCTTTTATGTGTATGCCTTTCAAAAAGCCTTTGCAGAAGGCTTTGAACAGGCATGTGAGGTAGGATCGTGCTCAGAAAAAAATATTCAGTTAAAAAATAGAAAACAGAGGTTAAGAGGGAACAGCCAGTTCTTGTAGCGTAGGGAGGTGATCAGTGAAGTTTTTCAGGAGCTGGTGCTGGGGTCTGTCTTTGTCAGCATGTTCAGAAATAACCTAGAAAAGGTGGTAAGGAGGTGACAGTGTTTGCTGATTATGACAAGTTATTCAGATTTGTAAGGATGAGGGGCTGATTGCAATGAAATGCAGAACTCTGTGAATCTGGGTATCTGAGTGAAAAAGTGGAAGGTGAAGTTCACTGAAGATAATTATGCATGATATACATAGGAAAATAGGTCTTGCTTTTGTATGTAAAATACATGTTAAAAAGCTTTTGGCTGATCATTACTACTACAAAGAGGGATCTGAGATAGATGGGTTTGTTAGAGTGATCACCACCATGAGCAGCTCAAAAAGAAAATCAAGTGTTAGGAATTACCAGAAAAGAAATAAAGACCACAGTACAGAACACCATGATAACTCCACAAGTCCATAAATTATCAATGCCTTTTATGCTATGAGCATTTCTGATCCTTTCATTTCAAAGGATGCAGCCAAACTGGGAGGTGCACCAGGAATAGCATCAAAAAGGATCAAAGGAATTTCAGAGAATGGGAGGAATGTGTGAAGGAAGAGTGAGAAGGGAGATCAAGACTTGCAGACTGAAAAAGATGTGACTTGGGAGCTACAGGATGGAGACTTACAGACTTGGGAAGGACACACGTCTGAGGATCAGTTGTGTATATCTTTTCCAATTCCAGAGGTAGGGGCCATTAGATGAGGACAGGAGGAGCAGAATTTGGAACTGAAAAAAGATATAGCTCCTCATGTCGTGAATAGCATATCTGTGAATCTCTTTGCCTGAAGATTTGGGGGCTTTAAAAACTTTCTACAGCCTTGGAAGAGAAGTGTAGAAACACTCTATATTGCGGGAAGTTCCTGAGCTGATAATAATTGGTGACTGGGGGAGTATTAGAAGGAAATATCTGAAGTTAGTCCCACTCTTACTCATCCTTAACCATCTGCATATGGTCATTGTTGGGACAGGATATGGGGTAGATGAATCCTTGGTCTTTACATCCATGCCTGTCAGTATTTTCTCTTCCTGTTTTCCCTCTAATCAACTCTCCTCTCTCCTAAAAGATGTTTCCCTCCATTCTTTCTCATCCCTTCCATGTTTTCTGCCTGCACTTCAGTCCCTCATTCCAGTCAGCCCAGAGTTGCTCCCAGACCCCTTCTTGAAGAGGAGTTGAAAACAAATCATCTTGAAAAACACAACCTCAGTGGATCAACAGCTCCTCTGTCTCCTTTGCTAATCACTGGAAAATGGAAAGGATGAGAGTTGTGCCTCCAGCTTGTCAGCAAGACAGATAGTATGAAGGACTGTGTAAATAGGCTCTTGAAGGGTTAATCCTTTCTAGAACCAAGAGGATCCAGTTAGGACAGCAAAGGAAAGAAGTGGAGTTTTGGCATTCTGAAAAGGAAGGGGTTGTTGATGCATGGATCTTGGAATATTATAGATGTAAGCTTATGTCTAGAAGTTGAGTGAGCTATTAGAATTGAGTTGCACAAGAAAAGTAACTTACACTAGAAGGGTCTGAACAATATCTTGGAGTTTATTTATAGGGAACATAAATTGGAAATAAAACAAAAACAAACTGCAAAAGTGGACATTGTATGGAGAGTTTTTGTGGACTTTCTCTTTAGGATTCTGGCTGTTCAACCAAATTGCAGTACTCTCTTCCTTGCAGTACTACAGACTCTCAAAATCAAGCACTTTTTTCCCCTGAAAGAAATTCTAGGTGCTCATGCAAATTTCATGTGATAATTCTATAGTTCTAGCCAACATCCTGCTTCTCTGTGCAGGACGTGACTTTTGCTTTTGCACAGAGAAAGTGGAGGCTGAATCACAGTAGCTTCATGGGAGATGGGAGTGAACACAGTTTAGTAAAGGAGGGAAGAGAGTTGTGTAACAAGGAAGGAAGGTAAGTTTGGCTGAAATATGATGGTATCCTGTGTCCATAAAGAATGCTAAGCAGTGTGAAGCAGAAAATTGAGGTTCAAGAAGCAAAATGTAATTTTCTGATAAGACAAGGTGGGAAAATTTCAGATAACCTCAGTGTGTGCAGACACCTGAAAAATTACTTTCAAATGTTGTTATGTTCCCTAGTGGCCAGAGATTTCAAGTAATGGCAAAGAAGTTGGAAGCAAAATGGTTCTATTTGGTGACCCTCAGCCTCAGTCTTCTACATTTTTTGTTGCAAGTAGCCGGTGTTGCAGGGTGCTCAGGTGTGCAGTTATAGAAGTGATTTTTTTCCTGTGGAAATCTGAGCATGGGCTGATGAAATACTGAAAGCTGGGGTACGTAACATTGCTGTTGATCTTGCTGCTTCTTTTGAGATAGCTCAGATCAATCAGCTTTCCAGGCAGCAAACTGTAATAGTTAAGGGCAAGTTGTAATGTTTGGAAAGGATGAGTATGAAAGGGAAACACCATCCAGTTATCTCGTTGTGTATCAGTAATAGCAAGAAAGGCAATGTGTAGCTATCAAATGCTTCCTTTTTTGATAGAGCCATGGAAGTACATAACAAAGCTTTAAATGCCATCTACCCTACTCTTTTCAAAGATACCCCCAGGAGAATGAGTCTTTTGGGACATCAGGGACCTGATCCCAAATAAATATAAATAAACAAATAAACAATAAACAATGTAAAATATATCCAGTTCCTACCACCTGTAGTTTTCC
Organism: Trochalopteron elliotii; assembly: GCA_024734555.1. Taxonomy (NCBI): domain Eukaryota; kingdom Metazoa; phylum Chordata; class Aves; order Passeriformes; family Leiothrichidae; genus Trochalopteron; species Trochalopteron elliotii. Next base: position 663,679 of record JANPWX010000053.1, read on the forward strand.
TCGTAGCTCCACTAATGCACATAGTAGGGAAGGTGTTTGGGATGAGCTCCCAGCTGCAGTTTTGCCAGTATTTCAACCTCTAACTGATTGGTTTGGACCTAGAGCAGGAACACCTGGACCAATGGCTTCTTAGAATCATAGCATCGCCTGCATAGACAAAGCTGGCATGGGGCCAGCACATGTTCTCCTTTCCCCACCCCCATAAAACGTGTTTTACAAACTGTACATGCTCCCAGCTACTATTTTTCCTCTCAGTTTCCTGCTTCAGATTGACTCAATATTCCCAAGGACACGTGGCTACACCAGCCCTGTGCTATCAATTGCACGGCGCTGGATGCTGAGGCACAGAACAGGCATGGCCCATGCCATTAGGATGTTTTTGGTAACTTGTAAATAAAAAACAGTTCCTATGTATTCTTTACAATTCCAGGAATTTCCAGAGTTCCTGTCTTAATGTTAGTGCCATCACCATCGCCTCTTAAAAGATGTGAGTCAGCCCAGCTTGAATTTGTAGTAACATTGCTCTGACACTGCAAGGAATTGCTGCCCTAAAAAAAAAGGATAGCTGCTGAGAAAATACGATGGCTGCCAATAATCACTTTAAAAAATGGGTACTGTTGGTGACAGGATGGTTTCCTCTCCCTTCCAACAAACACTACCCCAGTGAATGAGAGTGTGAGTGAGGCTGCCAGGGGCTTTGCCAAGAGGAATGCTTATAGAGTTCCATGAGATGTTACACGAGGTAGCTATTGCAATGGCTATTGTGGAGTGTGGAATCACACAGAAGGGCTTGGGAGGGAGAAGTTGGTAAGACAAGGAGACAGAAGATGAGTATTTATCCAGATGATCTGTCGATTGAGGCTCTTTCACTGGTATTTGTTATTGCACTGTTTGAACTGAAAACTGCAGTACTGTCTTTGGGATGGGGAAGATGTGTCTGGGTGAGCTAGATCTGGGGCTTTCAATCAGAACTGACTGTCATTCATAGGATGGTTTGACCCCGAGTATAATTGGACAAATTGCTTACCTCAGCTCCCATGCCTTGCTATAAATCACCCAGCAGCTTTTCTCCTGAGACCAGTAGTTTCATCGGTAGGGCTTTAGCTTGGAGCTGGTTTGTAGTGTGATTTCAGTGAAATACATCAAGATGACATGAAGTACACTCTTACCCTGGAAACTTTTCCCTGTTGATAGTTATAAATACACCATGCTATTGTGCTTGGCATGCTGCATGCTAATAGAAGTGAGGGCTCTGAAACTCATTAGGAAAGGGAGAGGGCTGCGGAGCAGAGCGAGGACAGTGTGAAGCGAAGGTTGATCACCACAGCCTTGTCCAGAATAGGCCATGGGAGTTTTCTTATCTCACTTTGGCAGGAGGTGCTGCTAGCTTCCTGTGCGAAATCACGAGCATATGCTGCTTTCCTCTTGTTGTTTGGCTTCCTCCGCTACACAAGACGGTTCCCAGCACTGTGATTATCTTTGCATCTTCAAACATGGCACACTCTGCTTCCTCAAGGGCTTGATGTATTCTCGAGTAGCAGGCCGGCTCCCCTCCCCCCAGTCACTTCTCCAGGGCCCCCGCGGGTGCCAGCTCCGCACATCACAGACCTTTTATAAAGCTGGACTTACTTCTGGTTGCATAAACCAGCCCCAGCCTCTCCAAATTCGTGTAAATTCCCAACGCTCTGGGCAATGAATGGGTCTGACAGCAGAACTCACTCTGCTACAGGCAGCGCCACTCTCTCCCCTCTTTCCCCCTGTGCTGGGCTTCTCTCAGAGCCTTACAGAGTGGCTACTGTTTTTACAAAAGAATAGCCTTTTTCTCAGGCTCTTGACACAAAGGCCAATGCGTGCCTGTGCGGGTGCACACCTGCAAACGTGCATGCCAGCACGCATGCAGGCACATGGGAAAAACTACTTAGGGTGTGATTAACCTGAGTGCTCTGCTTCTACCAGCACTCCACTAAGGCAGCAGAGTCCGATTACCTCGCTCTGAGGTTGTGTAACTTTTATAAACTTAGGTTTGTATACACCCCCATTAGCATTTGCTGTGTGGGATCTCTACAGAGGCAGAGTTGCACCCACAAAGTAGAAACGTGGAAGGGTCTGCAAGGACGCAGGTAAAAGAAATGCGTAGAAATGTGCTGGTGGATATCAGTTTGTTTATCAATCCTGGCGCACACTGTGTGCTCCTTCATTAACCCGGCGGTAACCCTGCTGTAAGATTTCCTGAAGATGCAAAGCACCGAGGCTCATCCCACAACAAAACATTTCAGGAATTCATGCACTCTGGACATATCTGGAGTAAGACTCAAATATCTAAAATGCAGCGGGATTTCCCTGCAAACACAGACAGCTCTTGCTAAAATTGCAATGTCCTTGTTATTTTACTGAGTGGGTAGTTTGAAGAAATTGGTAATTTCCTTGAAATCAGAAAAATATGTAGCTGATGTTATGTGAGGACATGCTATGAAACATCAATCGAGTTAACAGGAAGATAATTTTGATTCCAGCCGGCATAGATTTTTGTGTTTTCAATTTTCCCTCTTTCTCTCCAAGCATCTGTGCTTAACACAAACATTTGGTCTGATGATTACATCTAAGTTCAGCAGAACCTTTTCTCTTTCTGTTACAAAATACCCATTGTTAGAAGCTGAGGTCAGGTTAAGAGGCAGGACTTCTGACTAATTTTTCCCTTCCCCATCTCTGCCTGATGCTGTTGGCTTAGGCAGCATCTTTCACATGGCACCCCTGGCAGCAGTAAGAGATGGGATGACTTGGAATATTAACCTGAGTAGCCGGTTCAGGATAATGGACACAGCTTGTGTGTTGTCCCTGAGCTATTTTAGTGTATTTGAGGTTAAAGTGAAGGAATTTGGCAGCTCACGAGAGGAAGCATCTGGTTCTGCATCCAAAGGGATGAGTCTGAATCTTTCCTAGACTCTGCCTGGCAGCCGTGCTGCAACTGATCCGTAAACGCTTGCTGATCCAGCAGTCAGTGGAATTGACACTGTGTGTACAACAGTACTCACACCTCCAGCTGTGTGCTGTTGGATGTAGTATTCTCAGCTTTATTGTGACTCCTTTTTCACTAAAACCGTGGACAACAGCTATGAAGTGTATTTGATTTTCTACTCTAATTGCATTAACGTTGTAATCGGCAGTTTGAATGTAGAATGGAATGTGATGCCAGCAGAGTTCACATATGTGCCTCCAGGGCCAATCTAGCACTTTACATGTGTTTTTCTTGTTATTGTGATGTTATTGTAGTTATGATGGTGGTTTGCATTCTGATACTTATGAGTAATCAGCACCTTTTGTGCTAAGCATCAACAAAGACATAAGACTGTCCTCATCCCTCAGACATGGCAAACTAAATATGTAGAGTCTTGTTAAGGAATTGTGAGGAAGAGTGTAATAATAGCAACTGAGTCGGGAGGCTCCAGAGCTGTAAGAAAGGAAATTGGAGATGCTTTTCAGAGATGCACAAGCAGCTTCTGAATATGCATTATGCCTTCTTTCTGTCCTTTACCAAAATATGTGTAAGGACTTCTATAGTAAAGAGTACAAAATTTCAGCACTGTAAGAAAGAAACATAAATGCATTCTATAGGGATAGGAAAAAAAAAAATTAGGAGGCACCTTTTAATATGGGTGAAGTGGGATTTTGGTGTCTCTGTTTTTCTGTACAGATTGCATCCAGTCACAAATGTGCTTTTGATGCCTGGCATCACAAATTGAGTTTGGTATCTCCTATGGCATGAAAATGTTACCACCTTAGCCAAATTATCATGCCTTCTGTGTTTTGTTCTTGTTACAGAACCAGACTTAAAGCTTTCAATGTGCAAAGTAAATGACATCTACCTTTCTGAAAAATTTCAACCATTTTTCCCCATCTGAGTGCAACAGGTGCCCCTATTAATGCACTTGTCTTTCATTCACCCTGGCCTCAACAATAATGTATTAGAAATTGGCTTTTAAACCAGATTCTGAAAGAGGTGGTTGTGCAGATAGGGTTTTCCTGCCATGCTCTTGCTCCCTGTCCTCTCTCCATGCATGAATCTCCATTGCCTTCTCCTGGGTTTTTTTTGTCTTTTTGACACACTGATCCTTTCAGTGCATATTGTGAAATCTGGGCAGCCCAAGTTAGCTTCCATGTCATTATTTCTTTAAGCTGTAATATCTGCTAAGTCATTGGCCAGTTTGACGCAAAGCTGCACAATTAAAAACAATCATGTAAAGTTGGTGTACCATTGGTTTTCTAAACAACACAAAGTTTACAGTGCAAAGCAAACTGCACAGTTGGTTGAAGGGAAATGGACCTCAATCCTTTGGTCAGGATTGCATCACATTCTGTTTTTCAGTCACTGGGCTTTAAAGTTCATTTCTCCAAACAACTGTTATACAAGTCAGAACTATCTGATTACAGATACTACAGCCATTATCTTTCAAATCCAAGGAGCACAGTGTATTTGAAAGAACTTCATCAAGCTGAAGGGTTAATCTCTGCCAATGATGCTGGAATTGAACAAGCAACAACTAAATTCTGGATGAAAAACTGAACTAGATATTCTCAAAGAAGAACAGGGTCAGGCAGCACTTAAGAAGCATTCCAATGTGTTTATTTCCATGTGTACCAAATCAGACTTCAAGAAACAAATTAGCTCTACCATGACCACACCTGAATGTTCTGACTACAAGCCAATTTGTTGCATAAGGCAAAAACATTTTTCTCTGGAACTTCCATTCATTAAGATGTATTTGATTTTCTTCCAGTTAAATTATCATTTAAATCCCTTTGTCATTTGGGTATAGTTTTGTTTAACTTTATTTTGTTCATTTGCAGGATTATGCTTATTTTTACTGCATGTTTTGTAATCATTGAACCTCAGTATTAATATCTTACTGTTTTGTAAACTGAACTAAGAAAATATTCAGAAATGAAAACCAGCATAGTATTTTGTTAAAACAAAAATAATCTGCACAGAGTAAAAGAGCATCCAATGAATTATGGAATGCATCTTGAAACAAATATAATTTGTCTTGAGTTAAAGGCTAAGAATAGTATGAACTCATGTTTTGGCAATTTCTGAAAACAGGAGCATTGGAAATGGGATGTTGGTCTTGTACAGCCCTAGATTTAGGCTCTGACTGTAAATTCTATCCTCACAGTTTGCAGTAGGTTAAATGTCAACATTGACTCCAGAGAGCTAATATTCAAGGAGTGGCTGTGAAAGTGAATCCAATTATCAGGCTCCAAACCTCAAGATTTAATGAAAAGCAATTATACTTTCCTGGTCATCACAACACCTGCAATTTTTCTGACTGATCACTGTTTTCAAAACAACTGTTTTGTCTTACGTGTTGAATTTCTATCACCAAGTCAATACCATTTCGATTTTTGTTGTCTTTAGGCATGGATTTTGTTTTTATACTGAAGGATCTTTCATCCTGAAGGCTGGCAGCAACGTAGGAAACAGGATCCAGAGCATCACTGAGAGAACAGCTGTGATAGAGGGAAAAAATAAGGTATGATTCCTAGGAGCAGATAACCTTTCTGTGTGACAGCATGTTTTGAAAAGGCACTGTAAGATGCTATCAAGGTAACAGAGAAGAAGCCAACATTTTTATATTGTTTAGATTTGAGGACCTGCATACATGCAGATAAGATTCCTACTTGGTATTTATCTGCTGCGAGAATCTTTTTCAGGAGGCAGTCATATTAAGGTAAGTGACATGCCAAGAGAGTGTATCAGTGGGATTCACTATATCTGTTCTCTTATTCATGGTCTGAAGTATCTTGGAGTATCTCAGGAGCACAGTACAGGGTTCCAGGCCATCTTTGCCTCATTTTGTGCAATTGCACAATTTCATGTTGTTTTTCCTATGAGAATTAAAATATTTACTTTCATTAGTCAGTTTATTCACAGATGTGGTCCTAGATGATTAGATGGCCAAGTCTTTCTTGGAATAAATTCTAAAGAGCCAAAAGAATCCAGACTAGGGAAGCAAAGTTTAAGAGAGGTCTCAGTCAGAGACTGCAAGATGGGATTTATCCCAGCAGTCTTAGCCATCTAAATTTAGGTGTTAGTCCAAGTCAAGCATCCCTTTGTGGGTCATGGGGAGATGCAGATAATTCTGAAGGGTGTGTGGGCCTGTAGTCTGTTGATGTCTAATGTGGAAGAGAAAACCTATGAGATTAACTCACCAAAGGCTAAGGAGGCTTGTCTATCAGTTAAAGCTTCAAATCAAGGATACTCTTGATTACCTGCACTTCCCTGGGATAGACATGAGACTGATTTGGTGTGGTTGGGTGGCCTGTGCTACAGAGCAGCTCAGGTGCCATGACACTGTCACAGAGTCTGTTTTCACAGGCTAGTTTGGTTTGTGGCAGTAATAGCTTAAGAGAGTATAGATTTTAAAACCTATCTTACTCTAGGCCTTTCATTTTTAATGACACCAAAATGCTTTTTGTAATCCTAAGGGCACTGGGGTTATAGGTCTCTTTTCCTTGATGGCTGCCTTCAGTTTCCTGCATATAAAAATGGGTATAAACTGTAGTTATTCTCATGTCAAGGGCCTCTCACACACCACAGAATAAATAGGATTTTACATGCAGCCAAGAATCAGATCTGGGACTGCATTTTCTCCAGCCGTTATATTATTCAGAAAGTATCACAGGTGTTCATGGCACCATTCCAGCTTGTGGGAACAGGCTGCATCCCAGTGAGGCATTTGCTCTATTTAGCTGTCCAGCTCTACGTGCTTAAAGATCAAGGCGAAGATGGGAGCAGTTTCCTAGGGCACACTCTCATAGGAAAGCAAATGAAAAATGAAACGTAAGGAGGGATTTGAAGGAGAACAGGGAAATCATTTCAGGCACAGGGAGACACAGTCTATTCCACAGGGGGAATGATGAACAACATTATGAGAATCAATTCTTTTCCAGCAGTCACATAGCTGTGCTATGGGTGCAGTCCTACCTGTTCACCCTACCTGGGGTGCAGAAGGAGCTGTCTAATGACTGCATCTCATTCTCCTTGCATACCATGCGTTTTGGAGACAGTGGAAGAGGAGTTGCTAAAATGTTAAAGCAACTTCCAGTCAACACCAAATGAATTCCTCCCTGGAGGAAGATGCTAATAATGGGTCATTTCGGCAGAACTGCAAGTCTTTGGCAAGCAGCCCTTTTTAAAAATGTGCCCAGAAATGAGCCAAGGAATGGTCTTTGCATGGAAGGATTTGCAGTGAAACTTATTGGTCCTCCCTGGTGTTCTTTGTCTTTTTGCTCTTTAGTTCAACTAAGAAAGGTCTACCTTGCTTTGCTTTATTCCTCCTGGTCTCTATGGGGAGGGGGAGGTTAGTGAAACAATCTCTGTACTCAGCTTTTTCACAGCTTTTCTAAAGTTTCTCCATTTCTGCTGCTCTTCTGTAGCTTTTCAAGCACAGCTGGACTGCTATTGTAAGTAAAAAAATGCTCTCTAAGCCCAGGCTCCTGGCCAAGCTGAGAGCTGCATGATCAGTGCACACACAGCTGCTCTAGAGCATCCAGGATTGTTCTTTTAAATCCATGGGAGTCTGTGGCTTTTCACTCTTTGCAGCCCAAGACTCACTCTCAGTCTCCCTGAGCAAACTCAAAGAGACAGTTGAGACAGAATCCTTGCCCATCTGCAGCGATATTGTTGGAGTGTTAATAGCACTGAGCTCACTGAATGCAGCATGTCATCACAAGTGTCTGTCTCTGGTGGACTGCTACTGTGAGCAGTTCTATTCCTGCAAGCAGCTGTGAACAGCTCTCCGAGGCACTCCCACATCGGTGGTGCCCTGCTAAATAAACAGTGTCTACCCCACTTCCACATCCCAACACAGCAAGCCTGGTAAAAAACAATCTCAGAGCTCAATGGAAAGGACAAAGATGTAGGAGACAAAGAGGTAGGAAATGAATGAAGAAATTCAGAAAGTTTCACATTTGGGTTAGCATGAAAGGAGAAATGTGTGTGGTCACAGGATGAGATTATTGTAAGCAAGGGAAGAGATGAACAAGGAATGATCAACAGGTTTCTTTAGCAATGAAGGTAGCTGTTTTCACCTTCCTAAAGACATTGTGCCAGTTCTGCGTGTTTCCTGTATGTGCAACATCTAAGTGCCTCCAGTTTGGCTCTTTGCTGTGGTAGGTTGTTTGTTGGTCTGTGGTTATCAAGGTAGCCACAAGTGTATTTTAAAGTTAGAAAAGCCTCAAGCCCTGTGCCTGTGCAGTTAAAGCAGTGCAGGAAGCCTGCACTACATTATTCTTTGGTGACAGAGAAACCGTGACAACAACCGTGTTTTAGTAACATTTCCGCTAAAGCCTCTCTTAAGTGGACATTGAGAAACTCGAGTGGTACAATGGAAGAACTTCGTAACATAAGCCATAATACTTAATCATGAGACAATTCTTGAAGTGATTTGATTCCCCCACCCAATGTTTTCATTCTCGTTTCGTTGGACATTTCAGCGACTTCCTACAAAGTTGCGCTATTCTTAGGCCTATGTGTAAACAGGTCACAGACACTCTCCTGCCATTCAGCTACTAACAACCATCACTTCTCAATGTTCCTGGTCAAAGCTGACTGCTGTGTCTAACTGAGGACCAACCCTGATTATTATTCTTAGCATGGTCAGTGTTCATTAGAATGCCAGTCTGTGAATGACCTGCAATAATAAGGTACAAAGAGCTGGTGTGTTCATTGTGCTGATGCGTGCAATTGGTGTCAGTGCATGCATGCATTCAGTGTGCTCTGTCCCGGGTCTGCAGGCACACACTGGCTTGTCAACACCTTTGAAAGCACTTGGTACTCCTTGTATAGGGCTACAAGGGACAGGGCGCTGTAGGAGAAGTCAGCAAGGATCCTGGGCATGCAGCATGTGCAGAAGACCACTAAGAAGGCAAGTTTAGATGAGGGAAAGCAAAAAATGTGGACCAAGAGGAAAGATTATAAATCAAGGGGAAGGAGACAGTAGACAGGAAGACAGTTGAGTACAACAGAAAGGTGGAGGCCGTGAGACAAAACCCTCTTGTTTTAGGGAGCTAACTTATTGGGAACCTGAAATGGAACAGAATGTCCCTGACTGCCTCATGCCTCTGCTGCTAGCAAATGTTGGAGTTCCACTGACCAAGAACAGGCACCACAAAAGCTGGGTCTGTGTCATAGGGTATGCCTTCAGGTATTGTGTATAAAGCGCAGAAATGCATGAAATTGGAGCTTACCATGCATATATGTAGGTGTGTCTGTGTGTGTGTGTAAAAGTATATATATATCTATATGTGTATATATGAATGTATATATATGTGTGTGTGTGTGTATATATATATATATATATATATATATATATATATATGAATGTATGTATGTATGTGTGTATGGCTCTGTTTTCCACTGCATGAATACCTAAGTGATGCAGGTTTTTAGTGGTTCCAGCACTTGTGAATGACAAAGCCACTTGACTTAATGGAAAATGGAAAGTAATGGCCCTGTAACCTGATTCTGTAAGACAAAATTTAGACTCACCCTTGTGAATCTCTGGTTTGTCTGGCAAAGATGGATCAGCCTGACTGGTGATAGTATTAAGAAGAGGAACCCTCCAAAGTGGGGTGCTAGATAGTCAGAAGGGTCAGTCCTTCCTGGACATGACTGATAAAGGTAATCATGCAGAGTAGAAGTGTTCCATCTCTCCTTGGCATCTTCTATGCCAAGCCCTAAACATCTACCCCTCTTCCGAGTTCCCACATTACTGATGAGATGAAGAAGCATGTGCTGTGTCTGTTCTCAGTCCTGACACATGCCATCTGTCTGGCCAGCACATCTGTGCAGATTGGCCATCTGGAACCCAAAGAGGAAGAGAAAGCTGTTTAGCTCAGTACAGCAGCATTTTGATCTTTCTCCTCTACCCAACATCTGGTTTTCATGAAATGTATGAGATCTCATGAGCTTTGAGTTGTCAATAAGTTTTGGTTGAAACTGGACAATGGATTGAAAAATTACTGAGCATGTGGGGGAGGAGAGGATTCTGGCAGACAGATGGACAGGCTGGCAGACAGATGAACATATGGACAGTGATCTTCCTCAGAACCTGGGCTAAAGATAGCAGTGGGAGCGCCACTCGCCTCTCTTCAGCACATTGTAACTTCTCCTGGAGCCTTCCCGAGTGCTACTACAATTGCTGTCAACACTTCTAAGTGAGTCTTTGGGAGGTACCAGCAGAGCCAAGCCCTTGAAGAGATTAAAACCAGCAGAACTTGGGGCTTGCCACTGCTGAGCTGTGAGACAGTACGGGATGCAGAGGGAAAACACAGCTCTGCTTGATATACAGCAGCAACTCATAGAGATTCTTCTGTCTGACCCCAGGGGGAAAATGGGTGCTCTCAGGCACATACTCACATCCTCCTGTTGTGGATATTTTGGTGTTTCTGCCATGGTGGTCCTGAAGGTGAAACGTGTTGACCAGATGTTTTGCACTGAAGCTCCTTGCCAACATGTGAGGCATGCAGATCTCATGTTTTTGGCACATACAGACCAATGCAGCAGTGCACTACCAATATTTAGATATGGATCTTCTTAAATGATAGTCCTTTAGACAGAGATAAATCCAAGGGTATAAAGTGAGCATATTTTCATTTATTTCCCTTTTGTTTTTTTAACCAATAGTTCTTCTTGAAAGCATAACTAGAAGGGATTCGGCAATAAGGGACAGACTTGCATTAATGTGCTCTATGTTGAAAGGGCAGTGTTTTGGTTTTTAAATACATGAACTGTCTCAAGAAGTCAGGGCAGCAATCTCTGGACAGGGCAATTTCATGTCAGTGTCTGCAGAGGCCTTCTGGGAGTCGCATAAGAGGCAGGTTACCAAACATTTTCTGAAAACTTCTGTTCCTTCTCTGCCATCAGCTGGGGCACGGGGAGTCCTCTATCTCAACCACTTTGAGAAAAGAGAAATCTGAGCAGACCCTCCAGGGGAAAGACCAGCCCACCATGGCTCCAAGCGCAGTCATCGTGTCAGCTGCTTTGCATTCTCTTTGCCTGCCCAGTCTTTTCCTCATCAGTTTCCACCACAAATAAATCTGTAAATTCCTTTTCCATCTCTTAGGATTTCTGCCTTATGCCTATTTTATTTGCCCAGCAAAGCAGCAGTATGGGACTTACTTCCCTAGCCCCTCATTTTGAGATGAGCTGGTAATATGGTGCTTCAACTGAGAGAATGGGAGTAGAAAAAAGGGCCAAAACTTTGGTGGTAAATGGGGTTTGTGGACAGATGATGATCAAGATATTGAGCATGCCAGGAGAGATTTGCCGGTTCTATCTGATCATTCCAACTCAGTTTAGACTTTCTGTATATAACACAGTTGCAAATCCAGGGCCTGAAACTGCCTGCTGTGATGCCAGATGATACAAAATTGCAAAAACTTTGCTTCTTTTGCAGCAACAGCTGTACAGAGCGACCATACTGCACAAACTGATCTCAAACAGCCATAGTTTCTCCATAAACAGCATGCCAGGCTTTGTTTTGTACACACTGCTTCTCTGGTGGGTTTTGGCTGGCATCCACAAGAAAAACACAGGAGGGCTCACAAACTATTTAAAGAGATGTTATCTTATCCTTGTGACTAATTTATAAGCTAAAAGATTTATACAGAGACGTGTTGTCTCTAAAATACTCTGTTCTGTTGCAAAGTAAGTCCTGCTTCTTCCTAGACACTGTGGCTTTCTCTGTCTTAGTCGAGTAAACATACCAGCATGTGCTCTCTGGCACTGAGGCCTCCTGTGTTCACAGCATTTATTTCCCTTGCTTTCCAAAGAGCCATTGCATGCAAGGGAGCTGCCTGTTGGAAGTGATCCTTGGCCCATGCTAAAGAAGTATTTGGGACAGTGAAAGTTGGTCAAAACCAAAATGCTGCTGGGGGGAAAACTGGCTGTTTAAATCACTGGCTTTCGATGCCAGTCAATGTTCTCTCAGGTAATTTAATACACAAGAAAAGGCATCATCTGTAAGTCACTGCAGTCATACAGCTTTAGCATAACTCTATGCACCATCCTCAGTGTGGTAAAAGTAATAATCTCATCACAGTGGGCTGAAGCAGTAAAACTCAAGATAGTGTACACAATTTTCTATTAAAAAGTAATACCTAATGATATAAGGATAAAACGCAGTCTAATGCTTCCAAAAACTTTCCAAACCTTTGGAGTAGTTGTAGGAGGAATAGTTGGCATGTGTTTTTCAGGCTCAGAAATGCTCTGGCTCTGTGTCTAGTAAAGGCAGGTGTCCTGGAGTCAGAGGAATGCCAGAGCTTCATTCTTTTTCACTGTGCATGTTAGGTCACAGTTGCTTCTTGGGCAAAGTTGCTGTGAGGCAATACCAACTAACAGAAAAAAGGCTATTTTTTGGTGAAAAATTTGGGATGGCAGAAGCAGTTTTTAGCAGCCCACACTAGCCTTCTGTGGTAGACATTGTGGGACTTCCTGCTGGTCTGAGTAAGTGTTGATAAAACAGATGCAGGAATCCTGGTGCTGTACTCTGTGTGCACACTTTAAAAAATTATCTTTAGAACCTGGAAGAAATTCAAAGAGAATGACAAAGTATGGGCAGGGCTGAGCCCACCCTTTATATTTAGAAATCTGTAGAGGTCAGCCTACTGAATTTAGCAAAACAGGATGATTTTTTTTCTAAGGGCTGTAATTATCTATCTGGTATTACTGATCCTCTTTCATCTCGCAGAAGATCCAGAAAGGTAGTTTATAAAAATTATAGCTATAAATATTATGTAGTGTGTTAAAAGACAGGTAGTTGGCCACTGAGAAAATTTAAAAAGGTAGAGGTGCTCTTAGCATTACTTGTAGCAAATTTACCATAGTAAAGTCTTCTAAAACAAATAAGTCAAAACCAAATTATTTGCCTCAACCGTATTTGCTTGAGCAGTAAGAAAAGTTATAGACTCTTTCTACTAAAGAATGATTCTGGGAAACCAGAAGATCTGTGTCATTTAAGGGCTCTACAGGAGTTTGAGGATAGCTATGGATTCTCCCAGCAGGAGACAAAAGCAGTGCAAATGTTCAGTCAGTGTTTATGTGAAAAATGTAGATAACTGGTCCTTATTTATTACTGCCTCACCCTCTTGTGCTTGTCTCTGAACTCCAGCAATCAACCAGACTTAAAAGAATGTAGTAATTGCACAGAACTTATTTATAAGATTTTTAGAAAAGCCAAACAATTCCAAACAGTGGATTTCTGAAGCCCCACAATTTCCTTTCATCACCGTCCCAGCTCTGCCCGTAACTCTAGCCAAACCATCTTTTACAGAACAAGTAAAATGGCAACAGAAAGACAGAAAATTAAGCTACCAAGTTGTAACTGGAGCACATTGCACTGATGAAGTCCATGTCCATGCCTCATGTCTCAGCTCCATAACAGAATGAATGACACGTCACGTGTTTCTGCATAACTTTCCTCTTTTGCTTAATGCTCAAGCCATTAGACCATGGCTTTCCATCACCCTAAAAGTATAATTCTTATTATTACAGTGGTTTTTATGTTTCTAAGGGTACATTAGGTATTTTTGATCCCTGGGCTTTCAAGGTCTTATCTTTCAAGTCACATAAATCTGAGAAAATATTTAGTGTGCTGGACCTCTTAAGATGGTGATAGAATATGACATAAATAAAACTGACATGTTGTTATTTAACAACAGAAATATTAAGTCCAAGAACAGAAAACAGTACAAAAGAAGATGAGTAAACATCTTTTTTACCACTGTTCTGTCTCACCTGACACATATTTGGGAAAATGAAAGAAACCAAATGAGTTTAGTGCCAAACTGAGCTACTTCTTTCCCTCAGGATTATCCAAATGCCTGAGGCATGCCTCACCTATTCCCTTTGCAGTCTGGCTCTCCTACAGCCTCCTTATCTCCTTGTGTGAAACACATTGTGTCGTGCTTCATGTCTTGTAGCTTACCATTACATCACCAGCGAGAGATAAATCAATTTGAAGGACACATTCAAACATTTTTGGTCATGATGGCTTTGATGATACAAGGGTCACCCAAGGAGCTTGTTTCCTGTTATTCTTCTATCCTTTGCAAAACTGTACATGGTGACATCTCCTTTAAATAGCCCCAGAGGTGCCCATCACTGAACGAATGGAAAGAGTGGATCATGGGACTGCCAGTGGTGACTTAGGAAAAAGAGAAGGCAAGCTTTAACTGAGTTCTTGAGCTAACGAGAACTAAACCTCTTCTTTCTTTTGCAGACTGCTAGCACTCTCGTTGTAGCTGAAGCCAAATCCTCAGGAATCTACAGCTGTGTAGCCTCCAATAAAGTGGGAAAATCTGAAAGAAATGTCAGTTTTATTGTATCAGGTAAGATCTACTCCTCTATAGAGTCAAACATGTTTCCTGATCCTGGAATTATAGAGTTGGGCTGTTGTGGCTTTTTAATATACCACAGTTTCAGAATTGTTGTAACATATGCACTTGTAAGCTCATACCATGCTTTTGGGTGATGCTGGTAGGCTTCACAGCAGCTGGTTTGGATTTCTAGGGACAGCAAATTGGTGAATGACTCATTCCTCCCTCAAGTACCCAGCATGACACAAATTACTCACAAATACAGCAGTGAGTAATTCCCTATTTTGGTTCATCTCTGCAGTCATTTCATACATTAAATTTTAGTGTCTTTTCACCCACCAAGTAAGCCAGTTTCATGCATGACATTGACGGTGTCTACAGCCTCATTCTGTTGCCCACCAGGATATCTCACAACACAGTGTCTAGAACAGTACCAGTGTCTGCAGGCAACGTGGTGCTAGAAATATCTGGGGAACCCCTCACAGATCTCAGGGACAATGGCAACTTACAGGTGAAAAAGTGTCAGGATACAGACTACAGACTTTTGTTTCCTCTTCTGAGAAATCCTGGAATGTCATTTGTGCCATGGCACTGAGAATTCTTATCATGTTATCTTCACGTATGAGTATGATTTCTGTTATTTTTGCATTACGAGATGTGTTTGGAGTTTTCACAAACAAATTACTTAATGTTTTACTTCAGGAATTACTGAAAAAAGCCCACAATGTGTTTTTGGGAATAACTACTGCCTTATTCAGTAACATAAAGTCTGCACATGCAATTCCAAAGGATTTGTTTTCTGTCAAAAGTTTTGTTTTGTTTATAAGGCGGTAGTTTTATAAACTTGGGCTGTTGGCACTTTTCAGGGTAGATCATTAAAGAAATGTAATTCATTTGAAAATATGAGAAAAAGCAAAAAGGCTAAAATATTTAGATGCTTTAATCCCCAAATAATAAACTCTGGGGTCATTCTCTTGCTTATAATTCTGATGAGTGATTTTAGTGAAACTCATTCTGTTTCTATTCTGAGAGATATCAAAAGAGAATAGACACACACTCACTAAATCTGGTAAAAAAAAAAAAAAAAGGAAAAACTAATTCAAAAAATGTTCCCCCTCCCAAACTCTGTATTTTTAAAATATTCTGACTAGCTGAATCATAGAATACCAAAGTTGGAAGGGGCCTCAAGGATGATCTGGTCCAACCTGTCTTGAGAAAAGCACAGCATCTTGTCCAGATGGATTGTAAAAGTGTCCAATGTCGGAGAATCCACCGTTTCCCTGGGGAGATTATTCCAATGACTGATTGTCCACATGGTGAAAAATTTCTTCTTGTGTCCAATCAGAATCTCCACAGGAGTAACTTTTACCCGTTAACCCTCATATTTTGCATGTGTTTCCTTGTAAAATAGGAGTCTTCAGCTTCTTTGTAGCCACCCTTTAAATACTGGAACATGTTGATAAGGTCTCCCCTAAGCCTTTCCTCAAGGGTGAACGAACCCGGTTCTCTCAGCCTCTCCTCATATGGCAGACTTCCCAATCCTTTGATCATCTTTGTGGCACCTCCCTGGCCCCTTTCCAGATTTTCCACATCTGTTTTGTATAGAGGGGACCCAAACTGAATGCAGTTTACTGGATGTGGCCTGACAAGTTCTGAGTAGAGTGTAATGACTTCTTTTTCT
This sequence comes from Trochalopteron elliotii, assembly GCA_024734555.1. NCBI lineage: Eukaryota > Metazoa > Chordata > Aves > Passeriformes > Leiothrichidae > Trochalopteron > Trochalopteron elliotii. The sequence goes on from JANPWX010000053.1 coordinate 679,736, forward strand.
CTGCTGGTGATGCCCTTGCTGGTGCCACCCTGTTGACTTTTTGCCACAACAACACCCTGTTCATTCATGTGAGCTTACTGTCCACCACACGCCCCTTTCCACAGAGCTGGTCCCCAGCTGAGTAGAGCTGTCAATCCAGATGAACTGGTTTTGTACTTCCAGGAAAGCACCCTTTCCTCTAACTGGTGAAAGAGAAGAAAAGATAGCTTGGGCACCAACCAATACCTTTCTCTGACACCTCCAGGATTTTGTAGTCTTCCTTGAATCGGCCCAGATTCCATCTGGCTTCCATCCAGCTTGAAGTATCCCTCCTGCCCACACAGCAGAGTAGCAATGAGTAGTCAGTGCTCTTGACAAATTGTGTCACCATCTCACCAAGATTTCAGGCCTTAGCTACCAGAAGGCAGCATAACTCCCTGTCCTGCCAGTACATGGGCATGACCACTGCAAACACTCGTAATTTCTGTTTTAGGTATCCATTGTTGTGCTGCTCATACAGTTTCACCTGGCAGGCTTTGTTTGTGGGTGTCTACAGCTGTTAAAGCTCCATGTCATAACACACTTTCACATTTAGAAAGTGCCAATTATCTATAAATACAGAAATTTGGTAAGAAGCATGATCAGTTTACACAGATAAGTGACACATATGTGCGTTGTTTGTTAAAGTACAGAAACAAGAAAAATATCTTCATGTTCTATTAATGGAAGTGACAAGAACATTTGCCACCTTGAAGATGACTCTTGTCCCCACTCTCAGTTTTGCTTTCATCCCTATCCTCACATTGTGTGTGTTTGGACAGAAAGCTGAACACCACATAGTTTTCCATAAATTAACATGTCAATGATAGTTTCATCTTTGTGTGGGTACTTCACATGAAACTTTGAGAAGTCACTGAGAATCATTCACTGAGAATGCTGCTCTCTCAATGTGCAACATGCTGAATTTGGCCTTCTCTAATTCTTACTCCTCAGTTTTTGCAATATGACATGGAAGATCCTGAAACCAAATGAAGCTGTACTTTGATGGACACCATTCACTATATCCAAAACCCCCTTTCAAAGTTTTGATGGTGGTTTCAAGTATTTTAGTGCAGTGAATGAAGGAGTTTGTTTTCCTACTTAGACCTAACATTCTCACATCATAACCAAGGATGGAGGGAAATCCTTCTCCTTGATACTAAAGCTTGCATGAGAACATGCAGAATGTTATGACTTTCCTTTGAAGAATCTTATATTGGCTGATGTTCAGAAAGAGAAGTGTCAGCTTTATGATGGCTTGGAAATTCTCAACATCTTGGCTGGTGGCAAACATTCTTCACAGGGTAGTGAAGTTGAAATGCATTTGTCCTATGAGTTCCTGGAGCTGAGCACTTCAGCTGTGTGACATGGAAAGTCCTGATAATCCTCTGACACTCAGTTGCATTGATTGAATGCAGTGTAAACAATATTGGTTTTCATCCCTACAAAAATCCAATTATGCTCACCATAATTCTCCTCCATCAGGCTGAGACCAAACTGGTGTGGCTGGGTACAGCCTGCATTCCACATCAAGAAACAAACTTGTCCAGAATGTGCTGAATAATGCACTGAGGGAGTAGAAACCTGAGAGCCATAAATGCTGATGGATATGAACAGGACACTGCAAAGTATTTCCTTCTGATGAGTTCAAAACCAATACTTCAGGTTTTGTGTGACAGCTTAGGGCTAGTTTATCTTATGTTGTTGAGTCTGCTGGCGCCATTTGAAGTCAGCCTGAGCCACACAAAAGTGTCTAAAAGTAAGAAAAGCTTCTCAGCAGGAGGGGATGGTTCCTTGTAGGAAAAGGAGCTGCTGCCCTCTGTAGAAGGGACACACCAGAAATGACTCCAAAGAGCAGATGGAAACAAAGACTGTTCTCAACAGGAAGATCCCTTTCCTTGAAGGCAATCTCCCTCAGCCCTTGTCCTGGGGATGAGAAAATGCACGTACTCCAGTGAAGTGGCTGCAGTGCTGTGAAGGGTGTCTTTTTTGTAGGCAGAAACAATTAGGAAGGTGGTGGAAGGCAAAATGTGTCCCAGCAGCCCTAGTTTGGAGTTGACAAGGTCCACTCCTTCAGGGAAAGGTAAACATGAGAAATTTAGTGCCAACAGAGAGAAGCTGGGAAGAACAAGCACTCTCTTTAGTTACTGTAAATATCATTATTTCTGAGCTTGAAGTGAAACCTGCATATCTTTTTGTAGGAAGTTTGAGAGTGATATACATGATTTTATACACTTTGCATGAGCGTGTATGACACGAAGACCATGGGCTTTGGAGTAGCATTCCTATGGCTTCTGTCAGATGAAGGGCATTTTTGGTGTGTTGTCACTGACTTAGCTCTAAAAGCAAATCATTGTTCAAGACTCAAAAGTAGCTGTGAAGCTTATATAAAAGCAATGTAGAAATGTGATTTCTGAAAGCTCTCCTGCTCATTGGTATGGAAGCAGTCTTTGTAACAACACCTTTATGCCAAATTTAATCGTATTAGCACCCTTTCCTCCAGCCTGCCCCTTTCCCTACATTTTGGGCTGTTTTGCTGGCACACAGCAGGCCCATGGGTGTGTTTGCAATTACAGAGGGTGAAACAGGAACAGCTCTGCCTTATCTCCCTGGTTTCCCAATGTCACTAAGCGCATTTTATTTTGAGATTCCTGATGGTGCTTGGCAAAGATAAACAAAATCTTCCATCAGGAAACCTGGGAGCTATTTCCACAGGAAGCTTCAAATCACTAAAGTAAATAAAACCCTTTTACATTATTCCCAGCCACGTTATTTAGCTAGCCTGAGCCTGTAACTATTGGTGAAAGGTGTCATATATTAGGAGGCTCGTAGCCTTTAAACAAATTATTCTTTTGGAATCCTGTGCATTTTGCTTCTGTCCCTAGATTTATTCAGAAAATAGTCTTCACAGAAGACTTCACATTGAGGAAGAGCTCCAGATCTGATAACATAAAAGTAGTTGTAACTATATTATTCTGTTGGCATGCTATCCTTTTAAGCTAAAAATAGCTCATTTGCCTCAGTCCCCAGGAATCTGTAGTTTCATCTTAAGAGTTTTGCTTGGCTCTTCTTGGCTTTTACTGAGTACTGGCATCTTCAAAAGCAAAAATTAATGTTAATTCTAACCAATACCCTGGCTTTCCCAACACACATCAGAGCAATTGGAAATGTACTGTGAGTAAGATGCAGCACCTTCTTTCTTCCAAGTACTTATCCATATTCAAAATGTTGGCCGTTTGATTGTTTTTAAGTGTCTGAATGTAATGCTTTTTAACAAAATCAAGTAGAGGATTCACTTCATCTGAATTAAATCTTAGAGTTAGGTATCTGAGCCTAAACTGATCATGTTAGATCTCTTCATAATTAAGCATGAGGGACCATGATCTCTGGAATTTGACCCATCTTAAAGGGATGGTTTGCACTGCCCTCCGGAGAAGCCTGTGTCACCCCATGAACTGACTTCTGCCCACATACAGAACACAGAACATCTATATTCAAGTAGATGTCTACATTTTGGCAGCTGAGGCTAAATATGATGTATTCCATGTATGGAGATGTTTCATCGTAATAGCACTTCCAGTCAACATGTTCTTAATTGAGATTAAAATCTGGCACCACGCACTCTTACATATTAAAAAGGACCCTGATGGTAGTCACTCATAGATGAGTTCATGGAATTTGAAGATTTTCTTATAGCTTTCTTTGCCAGAGAGAGAAAAGTGGTATCCCAATGGAATGGAAGTGGAACAATTTAACTGCCAGGCTTTAAAATCCAGTCTTAATATTTTAGTGTCACTGCCTCCACTAGGTTGATCTTTGGACTGCACACCTGATCTACAGCTGATGACAGGCACACAATCTGCTCCCACTGCAGGGGCATGATGAGTTCAAACAGCAGAAATCAGGTGTCTCCCTGAAAGGCATCAACTGTCAGGAGAAATTTCTATCCAGGACCCGCAGGAGCTCATTGACCCTCTGTTTAACACTCAGGGCTAGATGTGGAAAAGATGATGTTAAGGGGAACAACTGATGCCAGGCTTCCAATAGGCAGAGAACAGTGAGCAGGTTATGCTCATGATTCCCCTGGGAGGCAAGGCAGCCCAGTTTGCAATGTGGGGATTTAGGGAGGAGTTTTCTGACGGATTGGTCAATCAATGAGAGAGGTTAATGGAAGAATATGTGGGATATTATTCACGTGAAGGTACTTTTTATACAGTCCTGCTGAAATGACATTAAACCTGAAGCAACACTGGTAAGAATTAACTGAATGGAAGTCAGCATTGAGCTGTTCATGATCTAAGAAACAAGAAAAGATGGTATAATTTTCCCTTATGAAAGAAGAAGCCATTCTTGGGATTTCAAGTCAAGTTTACAGCCAAGTGCCGTAGCAATTAGTAGTGAAAGAACAATTGTAAATGGCAGAGAAGAAGGAAATGAGTTTATCAGAATATTGGCTACAAATAAACCAAGAGAGGTTGCATTCTTGGAGTAAAACTTGGAAGTGCTTTCTCTCAGGAACTTACTTCTACTTTCACTGAGGTCAGTGCTGTGAGTGCCTCACCGGAGGGATGAACCCCAGGTGGAGGCAGCTGACACCACCACAGCTCTGCACCACTCCCCAGGGGGAGGAAGCTGCAAGTGACATTAAATAAACTACGAACAGGATCTCTTCAAGTAGGACTTTCTACCTTGTTGGCTAAATTACTCCTGTCTGAACCATCTGCTATGAAGTGAAAACTTAACCCATGTCTACACTTAGTAAATTGTTAGTGCAATGATCCCTGGTTTCTCTCAGGTGAAAATAACTTTCACCTGTGTTAATGCCAAACCATCTAAACAAAATATCTTCATCCTGGTGCTGCCCACACACAGCTGGCCATCCAGGGCAGAGGGTGTTGCTTCTGCTTACCTCTTGGGTCGCTGATAGGCTTTAAATGCCGGGAGGGTAAGCACCTCTGTTCAAAGGGAAATCTCAGGCATGTGATCACAGATGTTGTAATTTCTCAGGACTTTAAGCATTTTTAAGAAGTAGACATACTTTATCTGAATACTTGTGAATAACAAGAAAACAGTATAACAAAGCATGATGAAATGCAGTATTTTTATACTGCCCTCTTGAGATTCCTTTTTTCTTATGCAGTTCACAAGCTGGAGCTGTGATCAGAATATTCCTCCTTTTTCATAGTCCCATTGTGCTGTCTTTAAATAATTCTGATTTTGGTACCTTGCCCCAGTCTGTCTTAACTTGGCACAACATTTATACAAACTCATTACTTCCAAGAGTAACTTCAGTTTACACCAACTGATGTCTGAGGCCAAGTGTATCATAGCTCCAAGACAAATTATAAGAATAGCTGGAGCTGAGCGTATGAAAGGAAAGATTACACGCCTGAGCAGGAAGACAACGACATCGATTAGTTCAAAGACTTCCTGATAAAGGGGAAAATATATGCTGTGTTAATTTTGGCTCATTAGTTTAAAATAAACTAAAAAATGTTCTTGATTTTTGACAGATGTACCAAGTGGATTCCATATTAGTCTGGAAAAAATACCCATTGAAGGAGAGAATTTGGTATTGTCCTGTTCGGCCAACAAATTCCTGTACAAAGACATTTCTTGGATTTTACCCAGGACAGTAAACAATCAAACGAAAGCCAAGAAGTCTCACAACAGGGAGTACTCCATCACCCTCACTCTGACCATCAAAAACGTTTCCCTGGCAGACTCAGGCACCTATGCCTGCCGAGCAAGGAACATATACACGGGGAAAGAAGTGCTTCAAACGAAAGACGTTACAATCAGAGGTGAGCACTGCAACAAAAAGGCTGTTTACTCTCGGATCCTCAAATATAAAAGCACAAGGAATGATTGTACAACACAAAGCAATGTAAAACATTAAAGGACTCATTAAACAGTAAGAGATGTCTCATACCATCTTGATTTTTTTATTACTGTTGCTACCTTTCAAGCCCTGAGGTGGTGCTCATTTCCCCATGGGTTGGAAATAGGAGGAATAGCAAACAAAATCCTAATGCGTGAGCTTCCAGTTGAGTTCAGACGGGTGTTTTCTGCTTTGAAAAGGCACATGGAAGCTGGGGTTTGGAAGATCCCCTGTGCTACATTTTACGTGTTGTTATTTTTTCTCTTGCTGTCTCCTACTGAGCAATAAGGAAAACTTTGGATCAATCTTTTCTTGATATCGGCCTCATCAAAAGTGTCAAAGCTGAATAAACTGATTAACTTTAAAAACTGCTGTTTTCAGTCAACAATGGACATTTAATAAGCTAACTTGAATGTGCAGAATGAGCACAATTCAGTTTGAGATTGACTGGACTACATATTTTTTATTTTAATCTGATCTTGATGGACTTCTAAATATTACCTGCTGAGCAAGTTCTAATACTTATTTATTTGAAATTATTTTCTACACTAAAGTACATTAATCTTAAAAAGTATCTTCTGAAAGAAGTATGCAGGGAAGAAATAAAAATGTTGATATAATGCACAGACCTATCATATCGTTTATAATAATGATGATTTTACAACTGACAGACATGAACCATGTTTCTCCAAATAAATCCAGGTAGACTTCCAGTTGCTGTGTTGGTCAATTTTTAAAGTCAGTTCTGCACTAATGTAAAAAAACTACTGATAAAAATGTGAGTGTTGCTTCTGGCCTGAAGATTCAGGAGTTTATAATGTTGTAACTATTTTATTAAATGAGGAATGTTACACTAACATGACTGACAAGGTTTTAGCCAGCACGGTTAGTTAATACATTTTTAAAATACAAATCAAAATTGAAGCCATTAAAAATATTCATTGCTTTTGGTATGCAAACGACAATTGGATTTATTATGGGGATTAAGAACCTGCAAAACTGCTGAAGGACAATTAAGGGCAACCTAAGAATTCCTTGTGAGCATTTCCCCTTTTCTTTTCCTTTGTCATGATTTTGCTATGAGATGTTTCTGTGTGCTATAAATTCTGTATAAGGAAGAAGTTACTATTTTTAATAGATCTGATAACTTTATTTTTTTACAATACATAGCTTTTATTATTTTTGGTTACATTTATGATCGATCATTTATATAGCATTTACATAAGCCATAACAAAACAGACCACAGTGACCAAAATAGCTACAGCAAAGGAACAAAGTGGCTGTGCTTTTAAAATAGAGGGTGACAACATGACAGTTTCTTGTGCTTGGGAACTCACCAGACTATTTCCTCCTTTAGGTATGGAGACCGTGTCCCACGGCTAAACTTGCTTTTCACGTGGGAATTGCTTTTGTCAAGTGTGAAAGGGTAAACAATAGCATTTCCCCATAATGCCAGTTTCATGGAGCCTAAAATGCTTAGAAAACAATTGATAACCTGGAAGTTGTCAGAGTAAAGAAAAGAATAATCATTTATATCTTGAAATGTCACCTATAGCCTGCTCGTATACAGTAACTCTTTTGTCCATTATTAGCATGATGACTCCCAGAAACAATGTGTTCTTGCAAAGGGATCAGGCTCTCTTTTTTTCCTAAAACATGCCTAAAATGCAAGTGAAGTTGTTGGCGACTGCTTAAAAATGGAGCAAGCGCACTCTTTAGCATTTGCAATTCTTCAGAAGAACTACAATACAGAATCCCCTTTTTTCCTAGGGTATTTTGTGGGAAGACATTTGATGGCAAGGTGGGCGGTGATGACAGGACATTATGAATTTTCCATGCCCTTGGGAGCTGAAGCACGATGATTTGTAGCAGCCAGTTGCCAGGCAATATGAGTTTGGGTCAAAAAAAAAAAAAAAAAAGAGAGATGTGGCAATTAGACTGTTCTTCTGTGAAATTGTTGTGCATTGGAATGATGTATGTGACTGCAGAGTGAGTAGAGGTCCCACCAGCCTGGTCTCGAGCAGCACTCAGAGGGCCACGCTGTGCAAGGATGTCATAACATCCCAATGTGGCTGTCCGTGTTGGAGGGCACAGAGAAAGCTCACTGGAAACCTTTGAGGAAAGCAGTTCTTGGTGGCAGGACAAAAACTACTGATGTCACTTTTGATGTCCGCAGGTGACTGGAGAATCTCATGGGTTTGGGGAGTTTCTCTGCCTTCTATTGTGTAATATATTATTTAGGGAGAAAGGTGTGAATTATATTTCTTCTTCTTCTTTTTTTTAAGTGTTTAAAATAAAGCTTGTATTTATATTTTTGTATGGATTAATAAAAAATAAGTGAACAGACAGCATAATCATAACAAAGGGCAGAAATTGATGGAATGCAGATGTAAACCCAAAAATTAACGAATTATAATTTCTTCCCTTTGTTTGCTTTTAAAAATGCAGATTTCCCCTCCCTACCACCCCAGGTCAGACAACTACTCTGACACTAGTGTCCTCTTCTCTCCTCTGTGACCCCCTTGTCACTCCCCTGGGCCAAATTCTGCCTACAATGAAGTTCCTCAGAATAACTGAGAGCAGAGTTTGGCCAGCAAGGCAGCATTCCTGGGCAAGGATGAAGGCTGGGGTCAGATCTGGGCGCTGAGCCCCACACTGTGCTGGTGGCCAGGCTAGCCCCTCAGCTTTGGAGTGAGCAGGGTGGGACATTGGAAACTGTCCCCCTTGGCTTCACTGCAAAAATGAACAGGAGAAAACAGGTGGTTTGCAAAAGAGAATAATCCTCAGGTTGACCAAGTCCTTGAAAAATCAGCTGATTGTAGCAGAGAAATTGTTGAAAGTATGTGAATGATGACTTGAGTTTTAAGCAAAAAGTTTTTCTTAATATGAAATCCCATTTTTAGTGTATGGCTATAAACAAATTAAAATTAATCACAACTCACAGAACGTGTGATTTGCTTTTGTTGTGTCATCTTGTCCATCTTCATTTTGAATGTCTGGGCTGGGGTGTCTGTCAGGAACTGTTGATAAATGTGGAGTTCTTCTCAGCATGCGTATGTGGACATGCCTCAGACCATACTGGTTCATAGTGTTGTTAAAAATGAGAACTGAACAAAAATTGAGGCAAGATATCAAGGAGAAGACAGCAGTCTTCTTGGCTGCAAGACAACTATAGTTGACTATGTCATTGTGTAGTACGTGATGAAGAATTTATAGTGTCTAGCATAAGCAATGCTGTTTGGGAAGAGAGAACAAATTGCCTACCAGGCTGTGAACAACAAATGTCATTGCCTGTGGAAATTACTGGCTTGCAGCTCAGAAAAGCCCAAAAGTCATAGCCATTGCACAGTCATGACTATGTTGGAATTAATTTCAAAGGGTAAGGGCATTGCAAAGATAGCTCACTTAAAAGTGCTTTAGTGGCTTGGGGTTCATGAAGACTGCATAAGCTGATGGTACATATGGGTTTAATATTTCTGGACAGTTTTTATTTATGAATAATTAACAGGATAATTATGAAGATGGAAATGTCTGATGGCTAGTTTTTTCTGTAAGGATAAAGAATAATCTTCCAACCACAGAATATCAGAAATTCAGCTGATACTGAACTCGGTGTATTGGCATCTGTTGCAGCTTGAAAGAAAATATTTGCAAATAGTTGGTTTCTGCTTCTTTTTTGTTTCATTTCATATTTGGAATATGTGTATTACCATGTTAGTTATTGCTGGTCCTGACAGTGTCCTTGAAGCAAAAAATTGGAAATAATTGGGGAATTTGAGAGAATCTGCAGAACATTTCTATCTGTGACACTGCTTGGGAGCTCCCTGAATTCTCCATCACTGCTTTAAATGGACCAAAATACCAAAAATAATTATGTGAGAGTTGCAAATGTGAATGAAAGGTGTTGTCATATAATGTGCATAAACGTTGTAAATACCTTGACCTTTGTTAGCACAGCCTCCGGCACTGTATGAACTGAGGGAAGGAGTGGCAAAGGGTTGAAATGATCATGAGATTGTTTTGTTTCTTTCAGGGATGATTTTAACATGATGCTTGTAATGTGTTTTTGAAACACTGTGGTGTGGTTTGGCCAGGCATGGTTATGTTCAGCCAAATATGTGAAACACAAAAGTGGAATTATTTATGAAGACTTTGCTACAAGGCTTCTGTGCTCATGGTTACTGGTTTTTGATTATGTGAGTTTACTGAATATGATGTGTAACTGTACTCTTTAAAATAAGTAAATCATCAAAGTCACATTCATGGATACCATCGTGTATGGAGCTGCCAAGTGCTATCAGCAACACAAAGATACTCTTCTACAAGGGTGTCCTGATGATTCTTCAAATCTTTGGTGTCACACTTTGTTTCTTTTGATGATGAAAAACTGAGCTTTCATAGAAAGTCATTGCTTTTGCTATAAACAAGCGTGGCTGGTCATGAAACCGAGAAAATCTTTTGAACACTATCATCACTGGGTCTTCTGTCATAACCATAGCATGCTATTGCTGAGTAATGGGAGTTCTCTGCACACACCAAACCCTCCTGAGCTAAGTAGAACAGTAAATAAAATCAGTGAAAAATAGTAGAACAGCTGTAGCAGTCTCTAACACCAGTAAAATGAGTGTAGGGAAGGTAATTAAATCCCCACCATTACAAGAATGTAAAACAAAGGTGTTGTTTTGTCTTATAGCTCAAGAGGCACCAGCCCTGCTGCAGCAGCTTTTGGATCAGACAGTGAACGCCAGTAACTCTGCCATGTTGGAGTGCCAGGTTCGTGGTATTCCTGAGCCCCAGATATCCTGGTTTAAAAACCATGAGGAAATACAGCAAGAACCAGGTGAGAGCTTTATGTACTCACCTACATCTTACAGCAGGCTTTTTATTTACCCATCTGCTTTAGGTAGCCATTTGCAGAGTCATTGGCATCAGTACCTAGATGTAAGGAAGGCAGTCAGGCAGCAACCCAGGTGCTCCAGGTTATTCTGTCTCACTCCAAAGCATGAGCCAGGCTGGAGATCTAGACACAACAGGTCTCTATGGAACTGGTGAAAAAAATTTCATCTTATAAGAGTCATCTCCAGAGAAACATATTTTTCTCCATTTGTTATAGAGGGAGCCAAAGGATCAGGTGTCTAGACCAGCAGATAATTAGGCAGGAGAAAACCAAGCTCCTGTGATGTGTGTGGAAGTGCCAGCAGAAGTCTGTGGTCAGGCACTCCAAGTCTGTTCATGAGTCAAAAGCTATCCAGGAGACTAAATCCACATCTGGGGTGTCCAAAATCCAAATGCATCTACTGGCAGCAGAGGAATCCTGGTCTCATGCAACAGCTTCCCAGGTGGCATGTTACAACAACAGGAAAACTTTGGGAGCTGTTTACTGCTGTTTCTGGAATGTGACTTCAAAGATGAACTAAGGCTAAATGTCCAGGTGCTGGCACCACAGTCATGGAACTGTTCCTTGGATATTTCAGATGGAAATGAATGACAGAGGAAAAGGCAAAACCTTTCTCATGGGAATTCATGCACATTTGGTTCAGAAGCACACACTGAGATAGTGTTAATACACTCAGCAAAAATGTTCAAGGAGATTTGGTCCATAGGAACTTGAATTTAAAGTGTAGTCTTCTACAGAACATTTTAGAAATTTGTAGTTATGGTTGTATCCTGAATTATTGGAAATTACTATAACATGAATAGCAAAAACTGGAAAAAATTCTGAGTATTTCTCCAACTGAGTTAGAAGTCTGGGCAGACTTGCAGCCCAGGCACTAAGCCTGATCTAGAGACAGATTCCATGAAGTTTTACAATGACCACATCACTGCAGTGTGCATTAATACCTTCCAAAATGAATATTATGTGTCTAACTTCATAATGCAACAGATACAATTAGGACCCAGGGAGATGTCTCCAGAGGGTAGGTCAGAGCACTTCAGTTAGGTGCCTGAAATAGATGGTGGGAATACATTTTGATGGGACTGCAGTTCTGATGGAGCCAAACACAAGTGTGTACTTGACTGCACATTTCCTGGCTAGAAGGTGCCTTAGCAGCAGTCCTGAGGCCAAATCTGCTCCCTGCCTCTTCCTTGTTTCTTGGAGTATTGTCCAGGCTGTATTCTGGGTTGACCTAGCTGGAATAAACAAGATGTTTAAAACTTTCGGTAGCTCCTATGCCTTAGGATACACCTGATGGGAATTCTCTTTGCTCTATGCAGAGCCCATTTGCAAAGGAGCCCATCGTTCCACACCACATGGGCAGATGAGATTTGGAGCAAGTCTGTGTCCATAGGGACAATGTGAATGATTTTTGGAAGGGCTCTAAGCTTGAGCTGCTTCTGGGGCAGACCTGGGCCTGTAAGTGTGGTAATCAGATTATCCTTTTTCCAAAAGCTGCAGACATGCTAAAGTGCTCACCTGGATAAAAGCATTGGCATAGTGCTATCAACAGAAATGGTACCAAGTACTTCCAGGATCCTTAGGCTGAGCTTTTTGACTCACACAAGTGTTTTGTAAACAGTGATTTCCAAGAGACTCACAAGGCATCCAAGTGCATTTGGCTTTCCTGCAGATAACATTGTGCCGTGCAGTCCGTGGCTCGGATTTCTTTCGAGAAGAGCTTGAAGTAGATATTATTACACAAGGGCCAGTTTTTGTTTATATCCTGGCTCCCTCTCACTGCAAAATATTTCATTTCGCAGGAATAATTTTAGGGCCTGGAAGCCGAATGCTGTTTATTGAAAGAGTAAAAGAGGAGGATGAAGGACTTTACCGGTGTGTAGCCACCAATTTGAAAGGGTCCGTGGAGAGCGCGGCATATGTCACAGTACAAGGTAAAGCACTACACTAAATGGGAAGAGCAAACCTTCCAGAGGGATGTTCTTAGGCTGGAAGGGCAGGGGTATGACCTGGGACTCATCTGGTGATCTCTGAAGCAATTTGAAGGAAGTCCTAGCAAGGGAAGCGTACCAGGTTGGAAAGGAAGCCCAGCAGGAAATGCTAACTCAAAGTGTGTTTACACTGACCTAAAAAGAAGAATTGCTTCAACCCAACAAAGATCAGGTCAGGGTAGAAGACAAATGTAAATTTAGTATCAGCAAAACAAACAAAAAACAGAGTAAGTAACACTCTTCTACACACACATTTTCCTATTTCAGGTTAATTCCGTAGAAATTAGAGGCCTGGGATATTCTCATATGTTTATTTTCAGTGTAAAGTGAACTGCCAAATTAGACTGGAAGATTTTAGCCTAGCAATAGCTACATATGCAAAGGTACTACTACAAAGTAGTTACTGATTTGGTTATTTCCATAACCATTACTTGAGTTATCTTGCTATGCATTTAAGTGTCCAGCATTGTTCTGCCTTCTGAAAATCTCGACTCATGCCTGTGGCAGTGATTTCTATAAATTAATTTTACATTGAATAAAAATAAAGTTTATTAAGTGACCTTTCATTTTCATTGGGTACCCTTTTGGTTCATGAATTATGAAATTAGAGAAGTAGGTTGACCTTCTCCATATAAGTCGGTGTCATGCATGTATTAAATTTCACATAATCTATTTTACTGACCTGGTGTTAAATCTGTAGTCATAGATGCATTTAGTTGCTCTTTATAGAACACAATTTGAATATCACCAGGCCTCTTAGGCAGAGATTATATGTTTGTGGATGCTCTCATATAATTGTTAAATTGTCTGAATACTTCTCAATATTGATTTTTTGCCATAACTGTGTTAGCAGGTGGAGTTGATGGTGATAATACTATGATGTTTTTGCTTTAAAAGGTCAGGGATAAGTATATGCACATGCGGGCTGGCCTAACTGGTGAAATTGTGGAGTTAAAACACTTATCCCCTTAAGAATAATTACAGAATCACAGAATGGTCTGTGGAATAAAATCCTGGATCCTTAAATATCCTCTAGCACCAGCCTGGTCTAGTGGAAGGCAGGAACGCCACCAGACCAGGTTTCTCAAAGCCCCCTCCAACCCAGCCTTGAACACTTTCAGGGATGCAGCACCCAGAACTTCCCTGGGAAACCTGTGCCAGGGCCTTATCACCCTCAGAGTAAAAAATTTCTTCCTAGTATCTAATCTAAACCTGTCCTCTTGCAGTGTGAAACCATTCTCCCTTGTCCTGTCACTCCACACCCCTGGAAGAAGGCGTGGACTCTCCATCTCTCTATTAGACCCCCTTTTAGTAATGGAAAAGGTCTCCCCGGAGCATTCTCCTCTCCAGGCTAAACAATTCCAGCTGTCTCAACCTGTCTTCATAGGAGACAGCCCACTGGTCATCTTTGTGGCCCTCCTCTGGACTCACTCCAAAAGATCCACACCACTCTTATGTTGGAGGCCCCAGAGCTGGATGCAGCACTCCAGATGAGATCTCATAGCAGTAGAGTAGAGTAGAGTAGAGTAGAGTAGAGTAGAGTAGAGTAGAGTAGAGTAGAGTAGAGTAGAGTAGAGTAGAGTAGAGTAGAGTAGAGTGGCAGAATCACCTCCCTCTAAGTGCCTTGATAATATTAAGGTTTTTGCAGCTGCTGTAACAGCTGAATTAATAACTGTGCCAGCTGCTTGCTGTCCAAATCATCCCACTAATTCATAGCCCTGGACAATGTAATTCATTATTGTATTGATTTTTAAAATAATTGAAGCTTGGCTGTTTATTACAACCAGAAGCATTCTGTCAGGTGGCTTCTAGGAAGTCATATATCCTATGAGAAGAGGGAAGGGAGCAGTCAGGAAGGCTTCTCCTGTGGTTACGTGTCCTGAGGGACCACAAGCAAGTTCTTGTACGACTTCTACTGGAGCAGGAGACGAAGACTACACATTAAAATTTATGGCTTTGAGACTGGATGATAAAAAGAGAGACAGTTTGTCTTTCCTACTACGATCAAGGAAAGTGTCTTTCCACTCTTTTCCTACTACATGAAGGGATGTCACTAGAGGTTTTTTTGCTCATCCCTACACTGCTCTCTCTGTGTCTGTCCCTCTCCCAGGAAATGGCAACCTCCCACCTCATCCCTGAGCCTGGAGGGACAAGATCAGGGCTTGAATGTGGGGCTTTCTCTAAGCTTTGCCACTTTCTTGTCTTTCTGAGAAACATGGGCCCTGTGCCTGCTGCTGTGAGCACCAAAGCCTTGCCTCTGTCCCGGGACTCTCGGAACATGGGGCTGCACATCAAAAGGGAGCAGAGCAGTGCCTTGTGTCGATGGCCACGTTTAGCAGGTTGGAAGAGCAGTTTCTGAATGAGTCAGGAAGGAAACTGTCTGCTCTCTTTATTTCCTCTGAAAAAGCATTTTTATACTCACAGATAAAACAATGTGTTATTTTTGTGTCTGAGATGGATGAATGGATGGTGCAATCAAAGGGCCGTTTTTAAATAAGTGAAGGCTGTGTTTGGTTTGGAAGCAGGGGTTGCTGGGCTGTCTGTGGAGAGGAAGGGCCATGTCTGTGGCCATGTCAGAGCAATCTCTCAGCTTGCTCTTAGCTGAGCAACCAAAGAGGCAGCAAATCTGCAAGGAAGGAATAGAAACAGCAAATGGCTGCCAGAGCACCCAGCAGGTGGAGGTGACTGTATCCCTAAAAGTCTGACAAGAAATGCTGCTGGGCATGTGGAGAACACAGACTCTTGGACAGCTTTCTTGGGAGGGTCAACATGCTTGCAGAGTTGCCATGAAAGCCATTTCCTGCTTCCCCTACTGAGCACCCTTGCAGCTCCAGGGATACAGTTAGTTGCAGAGGTGCTGCTTTGAAGGACATGTGTTGATAAAGGAAGGAGTACCTTTACAGCTCATACTCACTGAAATATGGACATGTAACAAGCAAAGGAATACAGCAATGTGCCCTGACTTAAAGCTGATGTTTGATAACTTAATGTGAATCTTGCCGATGAAAAGGAAAACATCTCACTTATTAAGTATTCACTGAACTATTCTGACACTATGAAAATGGTGTTTGCTTTTAAAATAACTTTTATTTAAATTACTTCTTTTAAATAACTTATCTATCTATCTATCTATCTATCTACCTACCTACCTACCTACCTACCTACCTACCTAACCTTTCTGACTTTGTATCTCAAAAAGCTGTTGTGCCTTTTGAGTCATGCTGAAGTCATCAGGAACTTCTCCATGAAGTTTAACTGGAATTCCCACAGCTACTAAATGAAGTTCAGCCTGGGTTTGGAAGATTAAAGGTGGACATCAGGGGACACTAAGACTCCTGTTACCTCAGAAGTCCACTGAAGAGGGTTGGAATGGAGGCCTGGTGGTCAATAGTTCAACCTCAGTTCAAACAAGGGTCATCATCAATGGTCTGGCAAACTCTGAGGATGGACATTCCTCAGCATCTCTGAGCACTCATCCCAGTGCTGCAGGGCTGTGATTGTGAGATCACATGGATTAAGGAGGGTAGATCCCATTGGGGTAGGGGTGAGGGGTGCTTTTCAGGTGCAGCACATTAGCATTGTTGCCCCAGGCATTGCTTTTTCCCGGCTGACACCTGAGCTGCACTGCAATGTTTAGGTGTTTAGAGCTGAAACCCTAATGAGAAGGCCCATATCAACCAAAGGCCTGAGCTTGTAGCTAGAGGGATCAGCAGATTAATCCAGGCTCTCATCCTGGTGTACTTGCATGGTTCTGGTGGCTTCTGTTGCTACTGAAAAAGAGAAGCTGCTGCTGCACAGGGTTTGTGTAATGAGGTGTCCAGTGAGTAAAGGTCTGGGATGGGGCTGTAAGGGGATGCCTGAAATCTTCAGCTACCAGGCAGAGAAAGGGATTTAGTGCTGCTTTAGTGCTTTAGTTTGGCAGCCTCGCCAAACTCTGCTAATTCTAAGGGCTCTTCTGAGTGTTTCTGCACATTCTGCCTCAAATTAAACCTTTTTCTACCCAGCTGAGAGACACTCAGAGAGCTCTGACTTCAAGGCTTTCAGCAAGACTAGGACTCTGGCATTTGATAACACAGCCCAGCTGGAGAAGTGCTTTCTGGCTGCCTACATTTGCTCAAACGTTTCAAGAACAGCACTTTCACATCTCTTTGCTGACTCCTGGGTGGGTACTGTAGTGGTTAGAGGGTTGCTGTCCTCCACCCCAGGCCTGGCTGTACCTAGTGGGTGTTCTGTGTCCTGCCATATGAAGATGTGGAAACAACAAACCTTCAGCCCCTGCAGGTTTTGCTGAATAAATATCAGAAACTGTTATCTGCCATCTACAGGAGTGCTGCTCAGAAGCAAGAGGAGACTATTCATATGTAAAAGGAAATGCTGATGCCAGAGAGTAGGCAGGCTGCATTAGGCTGTATTATTTATGCTACCATTATGTTCCATATCTAAATCAAGTACTTAAAAAATACTTGTGAAAAAAGAACTCTCTTGGTATTTCTGGAGATTATTGGATCTCCATTCGTAGTTGCAGCCATGTTTTTCCTCAATGAGCTTTATTCTCAAAGCTCCAGAATGGACATGCCAGGGAAATCTTAGATATGGGGCATGAATACAAATATGATTATCTTTTTAAGGGAGGGAAGACATTATGCTAATTAATCAGCACATCCTCTGAACAAATCTTTGTAGTCTTTTGCCTAAAACCAGGCAGCACATCCCTCTGGATTACCCAGTAAACCTACCAGTGAGACACAACAGTACCTCTTTCATTTGTCAGGAGTAACACCAAGCTGCCAGGCTCTGAAACTCTGCAAGTGCAGTTGACAAAACTACTGTGAAATCATGTTCAAAATTACTCCTCCTTGTTCTCTCATTTACCCTCTCTAGAGGGTATATCAGAATAAGAGGCAGGATATGATGGTTCTTTTTGCATTTTCTACCAATCAGATGGAAAACGTATTGTGGGAAGTGTGGGATTTTGACACGATCACAGGATTTGCAAAACAAACTGCTCTGAAACTATTTTACAAACCCCTAAATAGCAGTATGAAGAGAGTTTTATTTTGGCTTTTTTGAAGATCCGTCAGTGGGGTCTAATACTTTCCAGATTACTAATGTTCATGTTTTCTTGCTGTTTCATTTTCAGTTGTTGTCGCTTTTGTTTTTCCCTTTCTGCACTTAATCTGTTCCCTGGTTTCTAGAGCTCTCCCAGCTCCCTACCATCTAGGTTCTGTGGGGTGTGGCTGGGAAAGGAGGGGGTCCTGTGTTCCCTCAGGGAGCCTGGCCATGTACTGCTGGTGTGATTGGCAGGAGGCCTGAGGGCACAGAGCCTGCCAGGGGAGCAATGGATTGGAGAGAGGCTAGATCATATACCCTGGATTTCTGCCCAGCGGGAAGGAGGCTCAAGACCCTGGTACTATGCTCTGTATGAGCTGAGCCCCCAGGTGACAGATCAGATCCATCCAAGCCATGGGAAGAAGAAGAGCTCATGGACTCCTGCTGGCAGCACCATGAATCTCCAAGAGAATCCCCAGGTCACCCTCAGTGATGGCTTTGGTGAGGGCTGGAGGGTTTACAGCGTGTCTGGGATGGAGGTGCAGGCTGCAGGGCTCAGCTGTCAGCAGGGAAGAGCTCTCTGAGAAGTGCAAAAGGAAAGGCATCAGGTCCTGGACAGCAAACCCCAAGCAGCAGCACTGCAACATGGCCTGGGTCCCACTTGGAGTCACGGGGGCCTACACCAGCACAAGCCCTCCCAGGAGCTTCTCCTGCATGTTAGAGCAGCAGCTCTCACACCACTGTACTGCCTGTGGGAAAGGCCCTGCAGAGCCATCCACTCTGTGCAGACTTGTCCTCTCCTGAGGCTGCAGGAGACCTTTTTTTTTAGCTCTGTGAGCCAGTCCAAACAGAGATTAATACCCCATTGAAAAGAGCTGGTCCTTCCTGGTATTTTATTTTAATGGCAAAAAAAAGCATGAAGTGCGGTTGGCTTGCAGATCACTTTCTAATATGTTTCCCACTTGATTTTCTCAGGCATAACAGAGAGGTCAAACCTGGAGCTGATAACTCTGACCTGTACCTGTGTGGCTGCGACGCTGTTCTGGCTCCTGCTGACCCTCTTCATTCGCAAGCTGAAGAGGGTAAGAACAGACAGGGATCTCCCTGTGGCACCGGCCTCTGCTTGGCAGCCCTTTGCTCGTGTCAGAAAATTTTTCCCAAACTGCTGGGATTGCAGAGTCTACCAAAGAAAAATTCTGTTTCATTTGCACTGCACCAATCTGCCAGAGTTGAAGGAGCGTTCGGAAAACACTCTGAGGCACATTGCATGGCTCTTGGGGCTGTCCTGTGCAAGGCCAGGAATTGAACTTCAGTGATCCTTGTGGGTCCCTCCCAGTTCAGAACATCCTATGATTTTATGATTCTTTGATACTGCTCACCCTTGCTCCTGGTGCAATAACCAGGCTGCTGATGGATGCTGTAGAGCTGTGACTTACAAGGCTGAGAATGTGTAAGCCAGAAAGAGAAGCCCTGGTGGGGACAAGGCTCTGAGGCTCACAAGAATTTGGTGCCTGACTCACACCAAAAGCATCCTCATTCCCTTATAAAAATTGTGGGGGTTTGGCATCCTAATGTCTTTGAAGATCTGAGTGAGTGGGAATGACAGATCTTCACAGAATGTGCTGGGGTCTGGTTCACACAGTGTCTGGTATAATTACATCACTTCCAAAGTGATATTTTGCTGAAGGAGTTTTGATGGTGCAGCTTCTAGAGCAGATGATCCTGTACCAACATGATAAATTTAACTGCCCCTGCAGCTGACCCTCCTTCTTGTCCAAGGCTGACTGTGATGGCTTAAAACCCCTTTTTGCTGACAGCACCCTGTCTGCACTGTGTGATCTGTGCAGGCTAAACCACAGCAGCTTTCCCAAGCAGAAAATAGAGCTCCTCAATTGTGCAGGAAGATCTCAGTGTAACCTGTAGGAGCAGATGGATTTGAGGGAAGGTACTGGGGCACTGCAAGACATGAGCTGAGAAATGGCTGCGTGCTCCCCTCTCCTCACTCCCACACCACCAGCAGCCCAGAGGTGGCACAGCACAGCAGCACAGGGATCTGCTCACTGCCACCACAGCTGGACATGTCCCAGCTGGACGAGGGATGGCTGCTGAAGGTCCACTGCAGCCTGACAGACCTTTTTATCTCAACCTGCATTAAGGCCTGCCAGTATTTTAGGCTGAGTACTAAGAACTTCTACTGACTGATGGGAAAGCAGCACTAGACCTCCAAATCAGTCAGCAGCAGTCACTCCGCCTGTATTCCTAGTGCTGCAAGCTTTAGTGAGGAGAAATGCATGGGAGCTTGGGGGAAAGGAAAGCAGAGGTCAGCTGAAGCTGTGGAGAAACTTCATAGCTGTAAGAGAAATTACAAGGCAAGAGGGACCAGTACTGGATGCTCAACAGTAATGATGAAGCAAGTTATAATGTGACTGCAAATCTTGGGAAAAAGTAAAATTTAAATGTAAGAAGGGGTTGCAGATCTTTTTTTATTTTATTTTTTTATGAGACCAAAACTAGTTAGGTTGTTAAAAGATAATAAAAATATCATCACTGTAGATCAAGGGACTTTAACTAAATGACATGTTATGGCAACTTTCCAGATGAGCCTTTCCAGCTAATGTTAGCCTATGTTTATGGTCTTCTTTGTGTTTCTCTTATAAACCCTTACTCTGAAAGATTTATGTCTGGAATTAGCTCTGAATTAAATTTTAGATACAAATCACGTTGACACAACAGAGAAAAAAAGATGCTCTCCAAGAGCATTTTCTTAAAGCCTCTCTGTGTTGCACACAGGGACATAATATATCCTTAACAATTTTTCATCATTGAAAATGTTGCTTCAAATCTCTATTTGTGCCAAAAATTTGATATTGAGTGCATCTGAAGAACTGTGGGAAACTGTCTGAACTTTCATCTCTCCTATTGCTTTTTCTGGGACGGGTCCACTTCTAATGCGATGGGTTGGAGCACTCTGGTACACGCATCTCTATCTAGAAATGCCCCTTCTGGTGCACCACACAAGTTGCTGTTCCTACTCATATCCCACTTATCCATGTCCTTTCCAGACTTAGTGGATGTTTTGGAGCCAGGCTTTAAGCCTCCTGACTTTTTCCCAAGCATCAGTGCACCCTTCTTGGGACAAAATTTATGGGTTTGGGGAGGATGAAAACCAACTAGAACAGCAGTTGTTAATTACTGTTATTTTAGTCAAGTTGTGTTTGTAATCAAGGCATGCACAGCTAGGAATATCCTTCTCAAAAAACATGCCTGGAAATGCAAGTATTAGGGACATATTTCCAAGCTGTAGAGGAGGGAAGTTGAAAGTATTATGAGGCAGTTAAAGCAAATAATAGAAAAGAGAATATGTTTGTGGTACCTGTATGTCTTTGTCCATGTGCTAATTCCACAAGTTTAGGAAAAGCAACTCATTCAGGTTCAGTTCTGGAGATTTCCCATATATTCCAGCTAATAGCCAGGAAATTATGGCAAACACTAGACCTTTTCTGTAGAAAGATAAGTACT
Source organism: Trochalopteron elliotii (assembly GCA_024734555.1). Taxonomy (NCBI): domain Eukaryota; kingdom Metazoa; phylum Chordata; class Aves; order Passeriformes; family Leiothrichidae; genus Trochalopteron; species Trochalopteron elliotii. The sequence goes on from JANPWX010000053.1 coordinate 701,092, forward strand.
CCTGTGTCAAGAAAAGTCCAGTGGAGTAGAAAGGCAATCTTGATGCTCTTTGAAGGAACATGTATTTCATACATATTCTGCAGGAAACTTTCAGATCAGATTCATCTTTCCTTATATTTCTCAAATTAAGTGGATAATTCATTTGTTCAGGAGAAATGAAACTGGCAAATTAATTTGAAATTTTATGTTTTAAATTACGTGTTTGAGTCCAGCTATTTATAAATTCCTCCAGACTCAAATGGTTTGAGAAAATTTTTCAGAAATTATACCAAAGAAATAAAATATCCTAAAATTTTGTCAGCAGTTTGTGAAGCATATAATGTCCAGTGTCCTGAGGACTTGTCTTGCACAATTTCTAACCACATATGACCTATCTTTGCGGGATATATGGAACAAATAAACACTGGCAGGAGAACTCCATCTGTTGCATGTGGCCAGTTCTTGCTTTGCACAATCATGAAGGAAAGTTATTTTTATCAGCAATGTTTAGTCACTTGCTGAAAGTATTTCTCCTGACTATGCAGACAGCCTGTGTCATAACACCATATGTTAATAGAGACCCACATGGATTCCATTGAAGAAACTGGTATGTCATATGGGAGGAAAGCTAGAGGAAGGAGTTTCTTTTATATAAAAACTCTTGCAGTATATAGAAAAGCCAAAGGGAGCTTAACCAAACCATCCACCGTGCAGTGAAACACTCAGCCTCATGAACATAGTGAACTTGGAGCCCTTGATCCAAACAAGAAGATGCTGACAGATACCCCAATCCACTTTTTCATTTTGCAATGTCTTTATTTTCTAGCCTCATTCCTCTGAAATGAAGACCAACCATTACCTGTCAATCATAATGGATCCTGATGAAGTCCCCTTAGATGAGCAATGTGAACGTCTACCTTATGATGCCAGCAAGTGGGAAATTGCAAGAGAAAGGCTAAAACTAGGTAACATTGGAATGGTTCATGTAGAGTTTGGATTGATTGAATAAGATGTAACTATGGGTAAAGAGGAGCTGGGTGTGTTCTAGGCACTCAGCACAATGTACTGCCAGGTTTGGTGTGATCGGTTCCACGCTGAGAGCACTGATCTGTGGATGAGTTACAGCCTTTAGGACTGACTGACCATGTCTACTTGACTTTTCACATGCATATTTGGATTCCATGTAGGAAAATGAAAATAGAACCACGAGATCATTTAGGTTGGAAAAGACCCTTAAGATGAAGTCCAGCCATGAAAAATCTACCTGCTCACTCCAGGAAAAAGCTGTGGGAGACAGTGGCAAAGGCTTTTTACTAAGGTCCAGGGAGACAATATCCACAGCCTTTCCGTCATCTATTAAGTTGTCCACCTGGCCACAGCAGGAGATTATAGACAAGAATGATGCATTCTATATTTTGGAAACTGATTTGCTTAAAACGTGCCACAAAAAGAGCAACCAAAGAATTCCAAATCATACTGCCAACTTTGATGTTTCTCACTCTAGACTCAGAAGCCTGACCTTTGGCATTTACTGTAATTTGGGTGATTCACTCTAATAATGATGAAGCTTCCCCCCCTTCTGGAGGGGAAGCTGTATGAGGAGCAGCTGAGGTCACTTGGTCTGTTCAGCCTGGAGGAGAGGAGTAGGGAGGAGACCTCATTGCAGTCTGCAACTTCCTCATGACGGGAAGAGGAGGGGCAGGGGTTACTCTGTAGTGTACAGTGGCAGGACCCAAGGGAATGGCCTGAAGTTGTGTCGGGGGAGGTTTAGACTGGCTGTTAGAAAAAGGTTCTTCACCCAGAGGGTGTTTGGGCACTGGAATAGGCTCCCCAGGGAAGTGGTCACAGCACCACCCTGACAGAGCTCAAGAAGCATCTATACAACACTCTCAAGCACATGGTGTGTTGCTTGGAATTGTGCTGTTCAGGGCCAGGATCATCCACAAGGATGTTCCTTGTGGGTACCTTCCCACTCAGGATATTCTATGATTCTATGGTTTTCTCCCTTTCTTTAACCTGGAATCTTGGAAAAAAGCCTGTGCAGAAATGTGTCTTCATAATCCATCCTGTACCCCTTCCTGTTTCTCCCTCTCCTTTTTCCAGCACAATCTCCTTGTTTTCCCTCTGTGCTGCAGTTTTATAAATGTTGTGTTACTGCACCATAAAGTGCAAGAATGTGACATGTAAGTCCACACACAAATAAATAAATATCCTTGAAAACTTTAAGCCTACAGCCAGCTCCCCAGAAGACGTCCCAGCAAAAGACATGGGTTTGGGACCATTCCTTATTAAGCCTAGTGTGGAGCTGATAAGAAGGGAAGGGGGGAAAGGACCTTATTTTGACGTTGATAGATCCCTCCAAAAACCACACAGATTTTAGCAGGAAGGTCAACATTAAAATGTCAGTGATAAGCCCAGCCTCGTTGCTGTAGCGCTGTTTGTTCTTTCAGGCATGCATTACATTTGTCCTACAGCAAGGTCTAGAAAATCCTTGCTGTTAGTTAGGAGCTGTAACAGATTCCTCCTGCCTCCCGGGTATCAGGGACAGAGCTTGGTTAACACGTGCAAAATTAGGACCACACTTAATTTGCCTGCCAGAAGACACAAGGTGGCCAGATGTGGATGAGCACAGCTGAAATACATTGCTCTCGATTTATAATTGTCATACATAACTCTGGGAATGCTGGAACCTTGTGCTGGAGTGACTTCAATCTTCAGACAATTTTCTTACGATGATGGACCAAGAGCCTGATGTGCAGACAATGTGACCACTGGGAAAGAAACAAACAGAAATGGAATGTAAACACCAAGGAAAAACCCATGCCTTGCAGGGTTAGTGTTTGGAGTCCAGAGGTGACGATCGATGACCAGAGAATGAGTTAAAAGTGGAAGAACTGGTGTAAACAAATAAAGAATGCTGACAATGAATGAGAACCAGATTTGAAGAAGTTGTGTATGGCCAGTGTATGAGATTAGCTCAGTGCAAGTCCTGCTTACATGGCAGTTGGCTCACTCTTTGAGTAACCTTGGCAGTCTCTGAGGATCAGTGTCTCACAAACACAAAATGTGCTTCTATGGTTTTTAAAAAATATTTTTACTTAGAAATGCAACCCCTTCCCGCATCTGATGTGACTGTTTTTCTCTTTCCACCTACTTATCCTCCAGGACACATATTTATTATAACTTTTGCAAAGAAGTGTCTCCTTTCAGCCCACATCTCTTTTGCTGTGTGTTCCTCCAACATGCATACACACAGCCCACGGCTGTGATGCAATGCTTATATAACAGGACTCTCTCTTCATTTCTAAGGGGTACAGACATTACAGGAAATTTCATATGGGCATCACTGAAGTCAGGGTAATTAACATTCAGCATAGATTAGTCTCACTGAGAGTAAAATGTCATCTTTTCATTAGGCAGAAAAATGCTGGTGCTATAAATCACTGTCAGTGTGGCTGGCAACAACACACTGTGTTAGCTGAGCTATCATGTGCTTCTTGCCTTACTCTTGGGCTTGACCTTCCCAATCTGGAGAGGTGACACAGTGGGATGCAGGACCCGAGGGAGTGCGGCTGCTGGCTCCAGTGCAATGTCACACACACACTGGTGGCAGCCACCTTCCTGAGCCCTGCTCCCTCCTGTGCACTGCCAGCCCACGGCGCTGGCACCGAGTGCAGCATTTCCCATTCTTCCTGCATGTGCACAGCTGTCCTATGTAACATAGGGGAAATGTTACATAGGAAACACCTATGTGGGGAAACCCCAGATGACTCAAACAGTGGCAAAGAACTCAAGAAATGGACACACCTTCGAGCCTGTGCCTTCCCACAGACATGGGGTATGATGTCTGCAAGTGCTTTTTGCTAATGCTCCAGGTCCGGCAACCGACATGCTTGAAGGACCCTGCTAAATTGGGACTGAAAGGAAAATCTCCTGATCCATCTCCTGAGGTCTGTGTTCACGTTAATGGGTTCTGAGCAGCCCAGTAAACTCAAGTCAAGTGTGGAAAACTTAAGTAGAGCACTTTGCTTCATTGGTCTGGATCTAAATGCTGCAACATTACATACCTGAGCATTACCCAAAAGACATCCAGTGTAGCTGCTCAAAGGCTATGACAAACTGACTGCTCAGACGGTTGGACAACTTAATATACCTCTATTTAATAATTTTGTAGTTACTTTGTATGTCAACATTGCTGTTCTGCAAGAACAACCATAGCCACAGTTGCATACTAAACTGTGGAGTTTTGAGCTACTTACTGAAAAGTTAAAGCAGCCCTGTCCTACCATTCAGCCCAGTACAAACAATAGCAGAGCAGCAAAGATGAGTGTTATTACAGTTTCCCATTGAATCACACCGCTGTTTAGAGAAGGAAGTGCTGTTTCCAGTGCTCATTCTCCTTTCTGAAAGGTTAGCAACTTTGTACAGCTTTATGAGCTGGTGTGTTTTCCAAGTGGTGACTAAGTAGGTTATCACAATGTGGGAAGTAAATTAACTTTGATGGAAATAGATTAAAGCTATGGATTAAACAAAGGTATGATGGGTTTTCTAGGACCTCAAACTGCAAGTTCTTCATGTAGAAATCATGAACAGTCAAAACATCAAGGACTAAAAACATCAATTCACTAAAAAAACTGAGACCTGAGTCTGAATGATGTTTCCCTTATGCATCTGCTGAATGAAGAATCTATATGCAGTAACTGTAAAAGGTGACAGTAGATTTTTAGACACACACTGATTCATCTGTATTTCTCTATCAAACACCAAGCCCTTCACAAACCAAGGTCAGTCTGTTGATGCTTTTCAGTCATGTAGATCAAGTACTTCGTGGTTCTTATGTAAAAAGCAACAACACTTTTGCACATCTACGGTGGAAATAATTTTCTGGGTTTTTTTGGCTTAGCATATTCCACTTCATGTTTCCATTGCTTTAATAATGTATGATATTTGCTTCTACTGACAGACATACTGAGAATTATAGTTTAGATACAATATACACATATAAAAGGCAGTATTGATTTAAATTAGTAGAGACAGCAGCTCTTTTTCTTTGCTTGCAGGTATCTGAGTGGGATCCATATCCTCACTCAGATACCAACAGGATAGATGTCCAAGTGAGAGCATGTCAAACAGGTGTTCATCATAGGAACAGGAAATTGTCCTGTGGAGATGGTCATGTCACATGTGGATATCTGAGAAATAAATATATGGCACATGTTATACTTTGCTTTTATATGAAAAGCTGACTGTTATTTTCTGCTCCTCTCTACACCACAGATTCTGCTGCCATACTCTTATTAGACACTTTGGTACCTGGGTTCTGCTGAAGGTGAAGGACAAAAGCAATCTGAAAATAATTACTTGGAAATAAAACTTACTGCTAGCTGATATGTTAACAAGATCTCCCTGACCAAGCCTTGACAGCCTCTGTAGCAGGGCAGAGGCAGCCAGACCTGTCCATGTGAACACATTGTCAAAGAGGGTCTGTGTTATTAAGGACGTATCTGGCAGCACCACAGGCTGCTGCACAGTGCATTGTGCTCAGGGAAAAGAGGAGCAAATTCTTTCTCTGGCAGAGCTAGACCAAAAAAATCAAGTGTGAAGCCAGTGTACCTCCAGTGAATGATTGCATTCATTTAGTGACATTTTCACTCCTACCATGCACTCCCTCTGATGACTCTACCTTCTAGTTTGACTGCTTACTTTAAAAAAAAAAAAAACCAAAAAAACAAAAAACCTAAACTAGCTATATGTTGGAAACATGCCTATGGGACTCATTGGAAAGTACATTTTTCAGTTCATGATCTATGAAGCCATTTGCTGACAGGATTCCTTTTTTTACCAAATGTATCTCTCCACTTTATTTTCTCTACAGGAAAGTCTCTTGGACATGGAGCTTTTGGAAAGGTGGTACAAGCATCTGCCTTCGGAATTAGGAAATCACCAACATGCAGAATAGTTGCTGTGAAAATGCTGAAAGGTATCTTGCTGCAAAGATGCATTGGAAAAAATGATGCCTTATATAGTGGTGCATTCTTTTATACAATTTTGCCAAAAGCAAAAGCTTTCCACAATAACTTTTCAAAGCCTCCAAAATGTGCACAAATCAAGTTTCAGGTCCACCACAAATGAAATGGCAGAACTATGAAATAAAAAAATTGCATTCTCAGTAAAAAGTCATACCATTATGCTAGAGTGACCCTATACCAAATGCTGTAAATAAAATTTAGCTGAAGTATAAGGTACCCACCTTGATGTGAAGACACTTGGATAGAAGCTTTCATATTTTCCTTGGTTATTCATTCCAAGGAATGATCATCTTACTCTTAAAATAAGATGCCTTATGTCTCATTTGCATATGCCTGACTTTTAAATCTCATTCTAACCTTCTCCATTAGATTTTATAATGATTTTTCTTCACAAAGGCCCTTTTATTAAGCTAAACACATTTAGCAGTTTAAATCTTGGTGGTGTTGTGCAGGTGTGTCCCCTCTGAACCTGCTGCAGGCTCATCACATGGTGCTTAGGATGCTGACATCCAGGTTGTGCAATGGATTTGCTATTCATACACCAGCGCTCATCTGAAAGTAAAATCATCACCCAGCTATTCACTGCCACCTTTTTCATTGGAGCAGAAAGGACAAAAGCCCTTCATTAATTTGAAGAGGGTGCTTGGGACATTAGCAAGCAGGATGATATTCAATCATAGCTTGCAGCAGCTGTGATTGAATTTCCTAACCCAGAGACCTAGTGGCATCCCTCCTATGAATTTAGCTTTCCCTTCTTTATGTGTGTAAGGATCATTGCAGGCTTTTTTCTTTTTTTTGTTTTTGTATTGCCCCAGGAGTTTATGCTGCACTGCTTATCTGTCTTAATTCCTGTCTTAGTCCTTTTGGTGTTGTTTCTCTGCCAGGACACATCCCCTATTCTGCCAGTATGGCTTGGAGCCCCGATGCTCTCAGTTGACTCTGTTCAGGAATAGTTTGAGTGAACTAATCTTAGCCAGTGCGCCCCAGCTTCACATATGCTTACTTACCATTTATCAGGAGATGTCTACATGTAAATTCCAGCCCTTGGAGTGGACTGCTGGGTTCAGGGTTTCTTTATGTACATTAACAGCTTCTTGTGCCAGCCAGCACCACCAAGGAGCAGTGGGTGCTCCTGGAACGGATGGGAGCAGATGGCAGCTACAGAAGTCTTCCTGGTGGGATTCACATGTGCTGTGCAGAGTAGATACTTGTATCTGAGTTGGTCACTCAAATGTCCTTCATTGGCAGTGGTGAGAGACAACAGTTCATCCCATCCTAAGGCAGATTCCTGCATATGGGGAGCTGAGTCCTTGTTCAGCACTGCTGACAACGAAGAGAGCCAGTGGTGACCAGATCTTCTGTAGGTATCTTTAGCATCTCACCTAAAGCATAGGGAGATCTGCCTCATTCCATGTGTCCTCACTAGATTATCCAGGGACTCTGAAGTCATTCATAGGCTTTATCCTCACAGAATTCCCGTGTGGTGGAGGGGAAGTGCCACCACCCATACAAGCAAATAGAGGATCACCAAGTGGAAGACAAGATTTGTGTGGGACACCAAGAAAAACTGTTTCCTTTCAGATGTTGAAACCAAACTCTTTAAGACCTAGCTTGAGGGTTTTTTCCACAGAACTGTTCTTCTTGCTCTTGGTGTCACTAAACTGAAAAACTCCTTTGGGGCCTACACAAAGCATTATGATTTTTTTATTATTTTCCTAACAAAATTATATTCTTCAGGAAAAAATTTGCTCAGGGGGAATGAAAAGTTTCACTCAACACTAAATAGAATGTTTTGGATTTATTTGAGGGACTTCTTATGTCATTCTTACTATTATTGACCATGACTGGGAAGGGTGAGATGCAGTCACTTCACTTTAACCAATTAATACTTATTTCCCTGGTCTACCTCCAGGCTTCCTACATAATGAACAGAACCAGGCAGGCATCACCCAGGGGTAGTTCATCTTTCCCTTACACAGCTGGCTAAATGCGATGGCTGCACAGCTTCTGGAAATACTTTGCTCTTGCCACTGACCTCTTAAGATGTTGATTAGCTCAGGTTAGAACATAACCCTTAGATAGCTGAAGTCAGGTCAGACTAAACCAAGTCTAGATAGAGTTAATTATAATCTTGAAATTCCTTTTTATTTGTTTTTTCAATTTTTTGGCTGAAACATCAGAACTATTCATGTAAGGAAAAAAAAATTTCAGTTCTAAATATAAAAGGGTCTACTGGGAGGAAGTTGAGTGCCTGACTCTTTTTATGGGTTTAATTGCAACCAAGAGGATGCTGAGCAGGGAGGAATAGAGAGAGAAAGATCAATACAAGAAGTACATCCAGTAATGGAGATTATTTCAATGGAAAGTAACGAGAAGTGGTAAAGCTCAGCAGGACCAGTACTTTGCCTTTTCACATTAACTTTTTATTTTTATTTACAGAAGGGGCCACAGCAAGTGAGTACAAAGCACTGATGACTGAGCTGAAAATCCTAATCCACATTGGTCATCATCTCAACATTGTGAATTTGTTGGGAGCTTGCACAAAAAATGGAGGTAAAAAAGTCTGCACTGCTCTGAAAATGGGTTTGGGTTATCTCGCAACAACAGCCAGTGACCCATGTTTTTTTTCATCCAGAGGTCAAGTTAGTAACTTTTATATTCAAGCTCATCCTGTAGTTGGTGAAAAAAAAAATGAGGAAAAGAAAAAGAGACTTTTAGTAATTTAATGAAGTGATTAAACATTTCCTCTCTTTAAACTCTCTTTTAGTATTAGTATATGAAGTGTGAACTTAGGAACATGCCACTTGCTCTCCTTTATCTCACTCATTCCACTGTTCAAGCTCAAGTTAAACATCATCTGAAAAGGCTGGGAACAAGGGATATCAGTTGCTGGCCCTGAACTATGAATCACAATGCAGCTGTTGTAAAATCCTTCATGATATTACACTAAGAAAATCAAAAGACCAGTATGGGAGATTGTTTGTTTTAGATATGTCACCTATTTTAGCTCAACAAGTGTGTGTGGGCTGTGGGACTCCAGTCTGAACTGCCCGAAGAGGAAACAGAGTGTCCCTCAGGACCCAGACTCAAGACCCAGCTTTCAAAAATTAGGCCCTGCCCTAATTTCCAGAAGCAGTATTGTTTTGATAATGTCCAGTGTCCTTCAAGCAGCCTTCTAGTTCTTAGGACATGTTGCCAGTTATTCTGGACTCAAGTAGTAGTTACGAGCATGAAAGATTCTTTCTCAGAACTGATGCCACTTTTTATTGCTTTACATGGCTCAAAATGCTTTTTTTTTTTTTTTTAATTTAATTTAATTGCCCAGGGCCTCTGATGGTGATTGTTGAATACTGCAAGTATGGGAATTTATCAAACTATCTGAAGAGCAAAAGGAATCTTTTCTGCCCTAACAAGGTGAGGAGGCAGATGGTCCTGGTAGGGTTCATCTTACCTGACGTAAGTGTTGGTAATGTAGATGGCTCTGAGCTGGTCTCCTCAGACTCTCTTCTACCAAAGGAGAGAAGTGACTTTTGGGTGAAATTCAGCTGACCTATATTAATATTTGGTGTCCGATGTGTTGTGCCAAGAAAGGATTCACCTCTCTCCCCCTGACTGTGCAAGGAGACTGCTGTGACTGATTTGGCTGGAGCCATCTACAGCAAGGGGAAATGAATCCTATCCAAAGTGTCCCCATGTGCTCTTGCCCTGCTTCTGATGAACCCATTCCTGGTGAGCTTGAGGTCAGCAAAGCCTAAGGAAGTGGTTTTGCCCACTTATTTCAGTACTGCTGGGAGCACAAACAAGATAATACCAAGTAAATCACATGTCCCATGACACTCGAATATTCAGAGATTTACAAGTAATCTTATTATTGTGTGAGAAGAGTTATCAAGAGGAAAAGAGATTAGAGTCTTGTCCTCACATTCCACAGCCCTCTGGATCAAATTCATGATATGTTTCTTATTACAAACCTATATCCAAATGTCCCAGAAAATTCAAATTGTTCCAGAAAAAAATCCTCCAAAGGATCCAGGGGTCTGACATGAGACTTAGGAGCCTGGATACAGAACAGCAGCTCAGCAGAGCCAAAACCTCAGCAGCATCTCAGTTTTGGGAGGACTCTGTGGGAGACCTCACTCAAGAGGACGTCCCCCTCTAAAAGGCCTTTGTCTGTTCCCAAGGCTGTCCATGTTTTACTGCACACAGGACACAGCAGCTGGCTCCTCCTACACGTGGTCGTTGGATGCTCAGCAGGGAGTATGGCTGGGCAGGGTCCCTGCTGAGCAGAGTCATTCCCATACCCCCTTCCCACACCCATGCTCTGGCACCCTTGGGAAGGCTGCCTGGGCAGGAAGGAGGTGGAAGTTTGGCTCTGCACCAGCATGCACAGGGAATAGAGATGGTTGCAGGACAAGAGGAAAAATAAGAGGGAGCAAGAGTATGGCCAGGAAGCCAGGCTGCTCTACAGGTAGCAGTGAGAGAGCTTTTTCCAAACAGTGTTGCATTTGTCCCATTAAACCATCACGACTGGCCATAAGAAGAAAGCATTGGATAAAGGCATTGAAGAGAGGCAGTCACTTCCAACACCAGCTCTGTTTCAAACATCAAGTGCCCTTGCTCCTCATGGAAAGGGTTTACAAGCCCACACCAACCCTGTGCAGGGACATACAGACAGATGTCTTAAGCAGGTTGGGACCAAAAGGTGATGTTTGAGAGGTCTGGGATATCTCCATTGTGGGCATAACCTTCCCAGCTTGTTTTTTCATGCTCCTTCTCTGTCTGCTGGAGAGAAATGGGCCCATTCAGATGTCTCATTTCAGGCTGAGATGAGCCACAGCCCAGCAAACAGGTCCATCCATACACCCTGCAAATCCTCACTGGGCAGAGGTAGCCCACTGCCCTGGTTACCCCAAAATCACATGCTGGTGCTCCCAGACCACCAAATTTCTGCTTTCTTGGGATGACAACCTTGCTGGAGCACAGCTCTACCACTGGCCCCTGCCTGCCACAGAGGCACTGGACACCCCTACCCGTGAGGGATTTGATCCCCAATGGCACAGACCACCAGCCCAGCAGAAAGGCAACAGCAGTCTGAGCCGGTTCCTCCCCATCCCCTCCACTGCTCTGATGCAGCACCTCTCCTCCTCTTTTTGTTTGAAGGACTCCTCTCTGCAGGGAGAGCCAATGAAAGAGAAAAAGGATATTGAACCAGTGGAAAGCAAAAAACAAAGGTTGGCCAGTGTCACCAGCAGTGACAGCTTTGCGAGCTCTGGGTTCCAGGAAGATAAAAGTCTGAGTGATGTGGAGGAGGATGAGGAGGGTAGGTATTAATTCCTTCCTGTCCCTACACGGACTGTGATATTTTTACAACATACTGTGAATCCCTGAAATTTTTGTCCTCATTTATCACCCTAATAAACATCCGTGGGAGATGCTCAGAGGGTCATGTCCAGAGGGTAGAAGATTTAAAAAAAGATTATTTCCAGGGTTACTAAATCTGACAGGAAAATGTGTGATTGTTTCTTCTGACTGCTCCTTATCTTTGGGGAAAACACAGCAGTGTCCAAAGCACGGGGTGTAAAGCAAGCACTATTTTTGTTTCCAATGACAGTATCTGACCTTCAAATATCCCTCCATGAAGACTGACTTTATGGGAATAATGGGGTCTGTAAGAAAGGGGAAAAACAGCTGCCTGTGAGCTATCTTTGTAACAAACCCTACTTTCCACCTCTGCAGATGCTGATGACCTGTACAAGTTGCCCCTCACTATGGAGGACCTGATCTCTTACAGCTTTCAGGTGGCCAGAGGCATGGAGTTCCTCTCCTCCAGAAAGGTGAGTTTTGCACTGAGGGTTTTTCACTGTAGAAGGACAGGATTCAGAGGTGAAATCATGTCTACATTGTAGTGACACCTTCCTTGGGAGAGGTCCCAAAGGAAGAGCCGTTTTCCTCTTGGCATTATAAATATAACTGTGTTTATCCAAGTATCCACAGTCCATAAACACAGGATCATGACTGAAGGCAGTGGGTCAAGCTCATTCATTTGGGGAAGATCTTTTGGGTGTGGCAGGTTTTTCCTTAATTTCAACATATATTAGGGAGCTCCAAGTGATTCAGTTCTTTCCCTGCAAATGTCAAAGGGCTTACAAATTTGTCACTTTCTGGACTTGGTAATTTTTTAAAAAAATAATTACTGCTATTTACAGTAACTTCATGTAAACTACAGGCAACTTCCCTAAAAAAATTAAATTTATCAATAATAATAATATTAATAATAATAATAAAAATAATTTTAAAGGATATGGGAGACAGGAAATTTGTGGGCATGAATAAGGAAATGCAGTTTGATTGTGAAACTGTTTTATTATAGTGCATTCATCGTGACCTGGCAGCCAGAAACATCCTTTTATCTGAGAACAATGTTGTGAAGATCTGTGATTTTGGCCTCGCAAGAGATATTTATAAGAATCCTGATTATGTGAGAAAAGGAGATGTAAGTCAAGATGCTGTTTATTTACCCAAATGTTTATAACATGTCAATTCAAACCGTCCACCAAAACGTCCTGTAGACGTTCACATTTCCCAAATTTAAGAGCTCAAAAGCTGTCATGGTTTTTATGTGAAGATGAGCTGTCCAGATGTGTTGTGGGTCTGGGAAGCATTTATATCCTCAGGCACAAGGCTTAGACATGCTAACTGCTTCACAGCTTTGCCCTGTTAATACTTTGTTTTTTAGACATTTCTTGGCTGGATCACCATAACCCCTCTACTCTGTAAACTTCCTTCAAGGAAAACAGTCCTTCCAAAAGAAGGTGTGTACCCCCAGTGCTCCCATGCCAGGGCAAAGCCCTGCTCGTGGTGCCCCGAGCAGCTCAGCAGGACATGCTCCTCCAGCACCTACTCAGTGTGTTTTTGCCCTGCTGCAGAGAGCAGGCAGTGACTGCCCTGCCAGCCCTGCTGTGGAGGGCTAGGCCAGCAAACTGTGCTTGCACCCACCCATGCCATGAGAATTTGGTGTGGGCATTGAAGTCATGCAGACAGTCTCTTTCTGGAAGTCTCACCCACCTGCCAGATATTCCCACATCTGTAAATAGCTTCCAGGGTTTACAGCATTGCAAATTAGCTGGGGAATGTTCACATAGCTTTGGTACTGCCCAGGACACCCTAACAAGCTGTGCTGAGGGGACTCCAAAGGTTGCTGATATGCTCCTGCAATTCTGGCTCTGAAAATTTCCCTGAGAATATTGCAGAATGGTTGGGGCTTGGATGCAGGGCTTTCTGTCCTGTCTCTATGATGCTGGCAAGAGACCTCTGCTCCTACACATTCCCACATCCCTGTAAAGAAAAGGCCTGGTCTTAGGTTTCCAATATCTCGTGTTTTGTGCCACGTTTTTTTAAAAACAGCCTTTCACTCCAACAATTTGTTAAGTGTATGAATGAGTGTGGGTTTATCTTGACTGCCTGTAAGGAAATCCCACAGGTTCCTGCTTGAATGGTAATTATTTACATAACAATATATGGTTGATTCATCTATGATTAAAATCTTTCAGGCTTTGAAAATAATAGTCAGATTTGTCCCTTTTACTCCAGGCTCGACTTCCTCTCAAGTGGATGGCTCCTGAATCCATATTTGATAAAATCTACAATACAAAAAGCGACGTGTGGTCCTATGGGGTCTTGCTGTGGGAGATATTTTCCTTGGGTATGTTAACTCTGCACCCCGGGAGCTTGTCAGGAGTGGGCATTGCAGCTTGGGGAAAACATCCATTACCTTCAATGATCTTTTGGCAGGTGTTTCAGAAAGACCTAAATCAGAGGCAGAGGGACTATCGTGCCCCTGTGAAGTAGAAATTTTGGTCCTTTTAAGAGCACAAAGCCCATTTGCCAAGATAGCACAGCTATTTGAGAACTTTACCACCTACTTCTGCCATGGGCAAAACCTAAGCTTCCCACTTTTCCCTGTAGAAATCCTTGGCAGAGGACACAGGGCAGCACAGCCAGAGCAGTCACAGTGCTTTGTCTGACTGATGGCACTCGCCAGGAAAATCAGGCAATTTTTAAAGCATTTTAATTGAATGTGGAACCCTGTGGGACAACACAGAGCTGTGATTCTGGGTCATCAGCTGCCCAAGACCAAGGCACCACCTCCTGTGCCACAGACAACATTCAAGACATTGAGTGCCATGAGCTGAGTGCTCTGTCAAAAGCTTCTTATTCCTCTTGTGGGAGCAAGGGAGCCAAACCCACAGTTTGCATGTCTCAGATTCTGTCACCTCCATTTCCAGCCTGAGTCCAGGAGGTACCCCCAGCCAGGAGGGATCCAGCATCCTCCTCATCCAGGCTACTGGACACAGCAGGCAAAAAGCATCTGCACTGATGCCGCAGGACGAACTAGAGCATGCAATCTGAAATTAAAACCCAGTGAAGCCTTTTCTTTTTCTTTTCATGTGGAAAAGGCAGGATACAAGATGTACACTGAGTGGGAACAACAATGACAGTCAGAATAGAAGAATCTTAATTGAGTTCAACACAGAGGCTGACAAAAGAGGCGAACAGCAGAGGAAACAATACTATACAATTCTCAGGACAATCAATCATTTATTAGTTTAAATACATGTTGTTGGTCAGCCTGCCAACTCTTGTGATTTTATGGTCAGCTTCATAATACCTGCTATTTTTTTCTTAAAGACCCAGATCCTTGAACCTGGTGACTCTCTGACTCTATGAAAGGTCCTCTTTTTTTCCTTTCATTTTCCCTTTTCCTGACTTTTTTGTCTACAGGAAAAAAAAAAAAAAGACCGACAATACAATCAAGCTGCATCTGAAAAACATAGAAAACATAAAAACAGTGCAAATGTTCTGTGATCTGATCTTAAGCAATTATTTCAATTTTTTCACTGTGATTTTGGGCATTTGGGGTTTGTTAATATTGTGCTCACTAGAATTTGGAGTAGTCCAAACCAATAGAAAGATCAAACTTGGCTTTTCAAGGGATAGTGTTCAAATCAAATTCCTGTGCATTTTTTCTATTCAGGCCAGGAAAGCGCCACCAATAGCTGTGGTCTTGATCTTGCCTCCCTCCAAAGACTGGGGCTTGGAGCACCACCAGCAGTAATTCCCTGCCTGTGGCATCCAGCAGGGCCAGACCCTGCAGGGGGGCACCCCCTGACCCCCAGCCCTGCAACCTGATGATGCACACCCCAAGTGCTTTAGAGAGATGCACAGGGCCACGGCGAGGTCACAGGTACTCAAGGCATATATCTATTCTCCCCATGTCACCTCCAGGTGCCTCTCCTTACCCTGGAGTCCAAATAGACGAGGATTTCTGCAGCAGGCTGAAGGAAGGCACAAGAATGCGAGCCCCAGAGCAAGCGACCGAGGAGATGTAAGAAACCTTTGCTTGCCTTGTGTACCAGTGCCCTGCTGGGCTGCCCTGCAGATGATGTTCCAGTCTCTAAAAGTACCCTGTGTCAGCCTGAAGAAAAGCAACCCAATTCTGCATCAGTATCTTCCTGTGCACCCCCACCCTGGCCCTGGCCTCTCCCTTAGGGTAGGAAAGGGTAGGGGGCAACAAGGACCTGAGCCCAGTGCACCACCAGGGCGCTGCTCTGAGGGGAGCTGAGCAAGGAGGAGGAGGAGGAAGAGGAGGAAGGTCATTCCTTGCCAGGTTTAATATTTACCGACAGGCACTCAGATAAGTGCTGGAGGAATGTGACATTATTAACATCATCTTGACTTAGGAAGTGACAGTGGAGGCTTCCTCGCAATCACTCGGCTAATGAGGGCCCACCCTTTCCTGTACACTGTCTGATGGCAGAGGGAGGTGACAGGGACCCTCAGCCTCCCCGCCCGGGTTGTCTGAGTCCTTCCACCGCCACGTCAGCCGTCACTCCCTCCTCCTCTGCCTTCGGGTGCGGTCCCAAGCTGCTACTGCATGGCCAACACCTTTCTGGAGATCAAGGTGGGTCAGGACAGAGAACCTTGCCTGGGAAGGCACATGCAGCACACTGAACATTCACTCTATGACACAAATCATTGAGGACCATGAACATGTCCAGGGTATTTTACCTCTGGAGGCAAAATCTT
This sequence comes from Trochalopteron elliotii, assembly GCA_024734555.1. NCBI lineage: Eukaryota > Metazoa > Chordata > Aves > Passeriformes > Leiothrichidae > Trochalopteron > Trochalopteron elliotii. The sequence continues at coordinate 717,186 of JANPWX010000053.1, forward strand.
GGTGTCTTGGTGTCTTCCCGAGTGCTATGTCATGACTCTAAATAGCAACACTTACCAAAAAATAGTTCTAGCAGAAGAAAAGGATGCAAGTCAGCCATGCCTATCTGGGAGTACTGCCCATTGACTAATTTTATTATCCTAGTGACAGTAGATAAGAGGTTGTTTTTTTTTTCTCTTCCACATATTTTATTGCAGGAAGGAAAGCTCAGCGCAACCAATACAAGGAAGTGACACATCCATATAAGTCATCTTAGGATGCCTTTAGGATACCTTAACCTAAACATTGCCAGTTAATAGATGTTTAATACAAAGGTTTAATGCTTAATTAGGAATGAAAAAAAGGAAGTATGACTGGTTGGCTGAATTATCCTTTTGATGTGCTCTTTTAGGGTGTTGCAGGAAGGTTTTCTTTTTTTGTGGAAAGCTTACTGCTTTACTTTTAGGAAGAGGCCTTGGTGTTAGAGACAATCTTTGTAAGACAAGCAGGTTGAGGAGTTATCTATCTATGTCTGTCTATTGATGACAAGCTGTCAAAGACTGCACTGGATCAAACGGAGCTGTAACCCCACCACCCATGTGCTCACTTTGCTGTTGTCCTCACAGTTACCAAATCATGCTGGACTGCTGGCAGAGCAATCCCAATGACAGGCCACGGTTCTGCGAGCTGGTGAAAAAGCTGGGTGACCTGCTGCAAGCAAATGTCCAGCAGGTATTAATGCCACAGCCGTGTGCTAGAAACCAAGGCAGGGGCAGCTGGCCAGGTGGATCCAGGAATAACACTTTCATTTCTTGTTTGCATTTAGGAAGGTAAAGACTACATACCCCTCAGCACAATATTTACAACAGAAAGTGGGTGTCCCCCTGCATCTGATCCTTTCTGCAAAGAAAATTTTCCTGTTACAAGCTCAAGTTGTGGAAGCACTGAAAATGTCAGGTGAGATAAGCAAGATTAAGACTGTGGTTTTTTGTGGGGGGTGATAGCTCGCTGCATAGCCCAGTTTGGACCTAGGTGGGACAAAACACTCAGAGACAACCCACAGATGGCCTAAGTGTCCCACGAGTTGCTGAGTCACCCATGCTGTGGACCTTTGGAATGCTCCTGCCCAGGGGGCCTGCAGCTCACAGGGTTCAGACCCTGTGAGAGGCACAGCTGTGTGTACCCTGGGGAGTGGGATTTGGGTGGGGTCTGGTTAACAAGTCCCTTTTGTATGACCTACCTCAAAGATAGCTGGGAACTGCTTTAAGAAACAAAGAAATACCCAACACTTGCTGCTTGTGCACTTCACACTCTCACCAAAAATTGTCCTGCTTTTCTTGTTGAACAGATACATAAACACGTCCAAAATAAACCTCCCCCAGCGCATAAAGACATTTGAAGAGCTTCCCATCAAGGAAACGCTTGTATTTAATGTAAGTGACTCCTGGGCCAAATGATACGCTATGTATTTCTTTTTACTTATGTGCTAGATTTATACAGGGATAATCAGGACAGGGGGTTAGAGCTTTGTCAGCTCTAACTGATACAAGGTGCAGAATTATCTGTACTTACAACAAGAGTTGTAAGTAAGTTGTAAGTAACAGCAAGAGATTATCCCACTGCCCTACAAATTGGGGTCAGAGATCCTTGTGGCCATGTCAAACACTCCTTCCCTGACAAGAAGTGGTCAGTTCCAGCAGGTCTGCAAGGCATAGCTACTTCAGTCCCACCTGAATCCCACTGGCGTGCAAGAGACACAAAATCCCTTGGATCTGCATTTTCATCTGAGTACTAATGCACAAAGGAGGACTGTGAGTCCCTTTTCCATCAGAGATCCCTGGTAGGAACAACTCCTGTTATCAGACGAACAAGCTGCAGCCATGTCTAGCAATGGGACACACACCCAACCCTGGTAGGGATGGGCACAGGCAAGAGGCTGGGGCAAGCTTTTAGTGACCCAGTAGAATGCATTAAGCAGCAGGAGGTGGGAAAGGCACAGTGGTCCTCACAGGGTTGAACTGGTGGCTGGCCAGAGGCTCAGACTGCAAGTATACACTTTTTTTTGAGTGGATGTGTATTAACATTACCTGTCTGCTGCAACCCAAGGCAGAGGTGGTTTGGAAAGACACCGTTAAATACCCGTGCACTGCAGCACCTCCAGCAGCACAGAGCTGCTGTCTCCTAGAGCTGTCTCAGTATCAATGACCAGAAGGATGCTGTAAATCAGACCAAAGAGGAACTGAGTCCTTTGTAAAATACAGTTAACACCAAACAGGACTGAATCTTTCTTTTTTCTTCAAGGATTATCAAGCAGACAGTGGGATGGTGCTGGCTCCAGAGGAACTGAAACGCTTCACATGGACAGGCAGCAAGCAGAAATGGACACTCTTTGGGTCTGTATTTTACATTCCCTTCTTCCCAGGTTTTAGATGGCAAAGGAGAATTCAAGGTTCTTGTGCTAAATAATGCCTTGTGAAAGTAGCTGAGGTGTCCCCAGTCCCTGCAAATACTCTTGCTGAGGTGTGCCCTGCTTGGTTGAATCAGCAGTCAATCATCTTCCACATCTATGTCTCTGAGGAAGCAAATAACCCTCAATCCCTTCGATGCACATGAGCAATATGATTTATCAGCACTTATTAATCCACCTAATGCTCAATTTAATGCCAGAGTGTCAGAGAGCATTGGACTAAGGTAAGAGGCAGGTAACTGTAGGAAACAAGCCCTTAATAATAGGGGAGGAGAAACGTGTGGCTGTGAAGGGTTTGCAGTTATTTCTGCAAGTCCCAAGGGCACCCCAGCTGGGACAAGGCCCCCTGTGCTTGTTTTTGCCCTTCTTTTCCATGACTCAGCTAAGCACAGCCCATTTAACACCCATGGGCTCAGGATGCTAAAGTGGCAACTTTACAATAGATGGATGTGAGGGCCTCACTTCTCTTCCTGCCTTTAAGCACTTGAATATATTGGCCATCTTCCTCCACCTAATTCCTGACAGCTGCCCAAGCAGGGAACTAGGGCTGCTCTAAGAAATGAGTTGCACTGACATGAACTCCCTGTAAATGGGAAGTGTTTGTTTTCTCAATGCTGGTGCTGTATCAGTTTCCAGCCGCTGCAAAGCTGGCAGTGTCCTGGTTTCAGCTCACTGCTCTCAGCCAGCCCGGAGACTGCCCAGACCCAACCCATCGTTCATCTCGTGCTGGCAGGAGGTCAAGGCCAGCCTGCCACTGCCAAACTTGTCAGTGCCTTGCAGTTGGGCAGGCTGAGAGGTGTAGTATTGTCTCCAAGAACAATCAGAGCTGGCTGAAATGTGCAGTCAAGGCAGAGAGGAGTCGCTTCACGAAAAATTCCAGTGACTTAGAGGGCGTTGGTTGGAGGCACAGAAATACGTGTAGGAGAGCACACACACTCCCAGGGCTGGAGAGCTCAGCCTGGGTAAACGTGCTGCTGGCACAGCCTGCAGTGGAGCGCTGCTTGTGCGTGGCAAAGCCAGGGCAACACAAGCCACTCTGAACAAATGCTGGCAAACCCTTTCTCCTGCCTTGACCTTTCAGAAAATAGGAGCAGCTTTATGGTACTTCAGCTCTGTTGCAGCATGCTGTCTTTGGAGGAGCCAGGGACTATAGAGCTTGGAGTGTATGTGGATATTACAGGGTTCCAAAGGATGTAATGTTCCTGAGAAGTGGTTTAACTCATTTTTCCTCTGGGTATTTCTGAAGGCTGCTGTCAGCCACACAGACAACATGGCAACCTCCCCAAATGAAATTTATGAAATGCCTTTTTCTTTGCATGGCACAGAATCCATGGAGTGTGTCCTGTGCAGCCCTGTGGAAGTGCTTTAAGGGGCATTTTCAAATGCAGTAGGAAAAGGAATGCTTGGATAAGGAAAAAAAAAATCAAACTGTACAGTGGCTGCTAGAATGTAAATCCTTGGGAAAACAGTGGTTGGCTGAGATCATACAAGGTCATCCGGCCTGCAAGCTAAACAAGTGGTACTGTAGCACTGTGCCAAAAGCACTCATGGATGTGAATGCAGGCAGTGACCCTTCAGTCTGCACACATTCCTAAAAGTGGCAGCATCTTAGCTAAGCATCCTTTACTTAAAATTAATTGGAGCAGTAAATAAATACCCCTAAAATTTTTACTGAGTAAGGTGGAGTCTGGAGGGGTTTGAGACATGGAAACTGATCTAAGCAGATGTACAGTCTGCTCCTTCCCTTGCATTGCAGGCATCCTGCTCTGTATTCCTGTGCTCACTCCTGTGCTGGCATTTCAGCTTGGCTTTTCTTTCAGGGAGCTGATTCAGGTTGCCAGACCGTCAGAACAGTTTCTGAGTAAGCAGCAGTAGCTCACTGTCAGGGCAGCTGGTGCCAGCACCAGGCTGAGGAAAGCTTTCACCTTCCTTTGGCAGCAGCTTACCTACGGTTAGATCCCTTCTCAGTAACAAAGCTCTGGAAGATTCAGACTGGGCAGAGCTGAAGAACTGCACAGTGTGGAAGGAGCCAAACCCAGAGCACCCTACTTGTCTCCAAAAGCACACCCAGGGTTTGTTTCAGAGGAAACTGATCAGTTGACTGCAGGAGAGAGCCAGCATGTGCAGTAGTGCTTGCTCAGTGTGACCAAGCCGAGAGAGCCAGGCACAGGACAGAGCAGAGCAGGGAGGCAGCCTGACAGTGCAGGGATACTCCACTGACCTTGGCAAGGCACCTCCTCTCGGGCTTCTACTTCTCCTGCCTAGGGAAAAGCACTAATGCCAAGGCTCACCCTTGGCTTCACTATAGGAAAGAGCATCAGCCCAAACTCTGGTGAGCCCCTTAGGCCCAGGTGGTGGCCAGGAACACGAAACAGAAATGGTTGCAACATGTCTTAGACTTGCTAATGCCACTGAATGAAAAATGGTATTTTGAACAGCAATAAGAGTTTTTCCTAATATGAGGCCTCAGGTAAAAAGAGCCTGGTGGAAAGGTTTGGGGGCAATTTTCTGGCTGTGCTCCTTTGCATGTGGAAAGGATCCCAACTGCAACCCTGTTCTGGCTTTTCAGTACTGGTGAAAAAGCCCAAGCCAAAATCCTTGGGTTGGGCAAACCCTTGAGCCAGTGTAAATTGCAAAGCCAGAAAATCAGCAAGAATTCCACCTCCTGTGGGCTGGAACAAGCATCTCAAGAGCTTCAGCCAGTCTCTAACCTCACTCTGATCCTCAACATGGCAGGAAACCAGCAGCCATTTTCTCCGACAAACAATCCCAATTAAAGACCAACTAAACAGTTTCCAGTTTACATTGCTAGATTGGCAAGAAGATAGTCCACAGCAAGCAAAGCCTTTACTGACTTGTAAACTCAGCCTCAAAATGACGCCTGACTACAGATGCCAAAACCCCTTGAGCTCCCTCAAAGTTCTTTCTGGGAATGCATGCCCAGGTACAGCAGTGCACTCCAGATAAAATTAACAGATGCAGCTCTACTGGTATAAGGGTTTATTAAAGCAGAAGCAAAGTCTAGCTCACAAGAAAAATCTCAGGATGCAAAAGCCTGATGATGATGAAAGGATCAAAGCATGAAAGGTTTTTAGGTTCATAACCTGTCATGCACACTCCACTTTTGCCTGCTCTCAAAGACTCACAATTACAATGTAAATCACGAAGGCTTTTCTCTTTAAACCTGTCACAAAAAGTCCATTGCATCTGTGACTAACCTTGTCATCATTATGGAATTTATCCCAAGGCAATTACTTCTCCATCTGCCAACAGATGCAATATAAAAATATGGGATGCATCTGCAATCTTCATTGCAAGGGCTCCTCCTCATAAACTCCATTCATCTAATAAATGTAATGGGGTGGTCTTCTTAGGGAGACCTTCCAATTTCCAACAGTAAGAAGACAGAGACCACACTCCTTAAAACACCATACAGGCTTATGAGTTAAGAACTTGAGAAACTCTGACATCCAAGAGCAACTTGTAATCACAAATGGTCCTGTGCTAGTATTTCTGTAGTTTGACTTAAAGACATAACAGTGCAAAACAAAATGAAAAGCAAAACCCTGGGCTCTGCAAACCTCAACAGATGCTCTGACTGTCTTCTCTGGAATTCAAGACCAGGGCTGCCAATGTTTCTGACCTTATAAATGGAGAGGAGTGGATTGTCCATGAACTTATAAAAATACAGGGGAGGAAATCTAATTTTAGACACTGTGGTCCAACATGTTTACTTTAGCATTTCACATGTAAACAATGATGGAAAAATGCTCTGGCTTGTCCTCTGTTTACAGATAAATCTTTGGTATCCAAGTTCAGTGGTGTGAAAAATCTCTTTGCCCTAATTTTCTTCATTATTGAAAGAGCCCTTTTAAGCACTGTGATCTCTGAATATGGGTGAGAAAGTGCTGTAACGCAAACAGTGCCTTTAAAAGTGGCTTTGCTAAAAAGACATTAAACCCCTCTTTGTAAAGGGCATCTTATAAAAGGCAGCCTACAGGATAACTGGTCCTTTTATGGGACAGGAAAACTCTTAATTCAAACCAGCAGTTCATGGCAGCTGCCAAAAGAAGCCAAAAAAGAGGACATAGCCAGACCTCATGCCCTTCCTCACAAACATCAGCTATTTATGCTAGAAATTGATCCCAGCGTTAGGCTTTGGGAACACCTACACTAGTAGTTTTCTACTTTTCAAGTAGATCCTCAAGGCTTGAGATCTTTCATCACTCCTGCCCAAAACCCCCTATACCCTTATGAAGAAACATCTAAATGTGAGGATACACCACCTCAGCATCAGCAGAGCTGCCAGACAATCCCCATTGCTTCACCCTGCAGTAAAGTTTCACTCCTGAGCACCTGCCACAAATGAGCAATTAGAGCTTAGGCTGAGCAGTCAAGTACTCCCCACAAGCAGCAGGACTCATCCAAAGAACACAAACACCTTTTACAGTGATGTTCACTCACAGCACCTCTGTTCTAAAGGGGGCTCACAGGGAACACAGGAGAGCTCCTTCGTTCCTCTGTTCTGCATTCCCATTGAGTGAGTCCATCTGCATCAATGCCCTTCCCACCGTGTGAGAACAGAGCTGCTTCCTGTGACCTGGCTTTGCCCAAGTCAGTAAAACAAAAACTTTTACATGTTAAAAAAGCTCACAACCACACTGCTCTATTACAGTGCTAAAGGTGCCAGCAGGAGCAAGGAGTCGGTGCTTTCTGGAATAACAAAGCCAAGAAGCTTCTGCAGTTTCAGCTGTGACCAGCTCAGTGACTCCAAGCGAAGACACACCTGCGGTTATGCGATGCTGGACAAAATGAATGCCAGCCGTTCTCCTCCTCCTGACTACAATTCTGTTGTCCATTATTCTCAGCCACCGGTTTAAGTACTTCAAGGCCAAGACCTAAATGTGCAGGTTCTTATGAAACACTGTCAGTTTAAAAACTCCGACCCAAATTATTTTAATTATCATAAAGCTTAAAAAAAGTTATCATTGGCTTAATCCCAGTGATCTGCTTTTCTAGACTGCAGCACAAGTATTCAAAATACAGCAAAATATCATTGCTTAAACTTTGACTTTCCCAAATGCTCAACACCAATAGCTTTCGCTGAAAATGCTGAGTGCTTTTAAATCCAGGAAAACCTGGAAGGCCATTATTACAGCCTCTGCTCAGACTTGTGTCACTTCTGTCCTGACTGGGAGTGGCAGCTAGGAGCCCAAGAGAGCTGGGAATCTGCACCAGGCACTGAGGTATCTGCATCCTATTGCTGGGTTATATATGTTGTGCTGGAAAATAAAGGAGCCCTTCAAGGACACAGAAGGTAGAAACAGACCACAAACTATATTTTTAATGGAAACTACTTTGAGAAACTTGTGGGAAGGCTGATGCTCTGGGGAAACTGAATAAGCTAATTGGGGATGGGGCATTATATGGATCTTACTGCTCCAGATGGCAGATGCAGTAGGGAGTCTTGCAAGGCAGGAATTTAAAATGTGTTGCCAAACACAATTGGCAAGGATAGAGGAGAACTAAGATCAGATCCAGGGCTGTAACAACAGGGAATACATATCAATTCAGTTTGGACAATCCTGCTGAAATCAAGTAAAAATTGAAGTTTTGCACTTTGTCAGTAAGCCAACACGCACACACTGGAACCAAACCACAAGGTAGACAGGTTAAAGCCAAGCTCCATATACAAAACCTTACAGACCTTCTAACACTGCACTGATTATATTTTATTTATGGGAATCTGCCTGCAAAGGCAGGATGACTACTAGACCGCACATACTTTAACTGATCAGCAGAGAGTTTGAAGAGATTAGTTAAAAATTACAAGACAATCTGTAAAGTTAAGTCTTCTTTTCTATGAAGATACCTAAATTTCCATGTTAAGTTACCAGTCTTTGCTGGAGAAGCATTACGATGCACCCATTCCCTTTTACCTTTGAAGGCAGCATTAAAATGAGAGTTGGACATTTAACACAGTAGCACTGATATCTGCCAAATCAATTACAGCCCAATCTCACCTTCTCCTGGTCCACTAAAATATGTATTAACCCAAATGCTACATGTTATATGATCTCTTGATCTCTCAGAATTCAGCTAAAGAATTGTGAATGTAACCCACTAACAGACTTTAAGGCAAATGACCTTTTGCATATTTCCAAATAAGAAATATCTTTGATATTCAAGCAAAATAAGTATGTACCACTACTTCTGAGCTAAGTAGCTCTGCACAAGAGATCATCAGTTTTAAGTATCTAGTGCACTGTCTTTTATTGGCAAAGTATATTTGACCTTGATCAAAACAAAAGTTTCAGAACTGTTTTGTTACTAGAATTGAGCAGGAATAGTTACAGGATGATGCATCTCAAAGGACATGTTTGCACAGTGTAAATATATAAATATGCTTTTGTGCGTAAATATTTAAGAAAACTGGACTGCAAAGATTACTTTTATATGAACCCCTAAGTGTCTTCAGATGTGAATAACTCCCATTTTGTCTTGCATTTTCTATCTTTATATAATGTATTTGACTACTAAATTCATATAATAAAGTTTGCTTTTGAAAAAAAAAAAAAATCAGAGTTCTGCCAGTGTCAAAGACTGCTGTGGCACACAAGTCAGCACTGGGCAGCACAAACATCTGGCACACATCCATCCCACAGGCTGATTTTGTGAGCAAAGGAGAACATAGAATAATCCCACAGAACACTTCTCGCACAGCAAAGCGGCTACAGTGACAGACACTTGTCACTGCTCCCTGTGTGGGTGACATCTCCTAGGTTTAGCAGATTTAGGAAGTGTTTACTGCTGTCTAGAGACAAAAATTCAACTCAGCCTCTGGAAGAGGCAAGGTTTCATGGTGGGGGAAGCACAAAAGCAGCAAAGCAGCACAAGGACAAACATCCACCCAACCCCCCATCATTCCTGGTTCTTTCAGCAGCTAGAAGATGCATACCAGACAAAAGGACAGCAAACAGAGCTAAGGTGCCCCAACAAAGCACCTTAGCTTTCTGTTCTGAAGATACTGTGACAGCAGGGAGCACCTTAGGCCTGGGTAGAGACTCTCTCCTTCCAGAGAACTCCCACATCCCCACCCCATCCATCCGAAGCTGGGGATGCTGCCTTCACAGAGATGTTCAATCAAGTGCTCTCTGCTGAACAGCATTTGACCATCTGAGGCGCTCTCCAAGGGCTGGAAGCAAGTGGAGATGAAACTTTCTCTGGGAAAGCAGAACACAATGGGATCATCAACTGCTGCAGGGGTTGCGTAGCTGTTGCTGCACATTACAAGGAGGAAACTGGAGACTGGATATGTGCATCAATCAAACTTACTGCAGCTCATATAACAACATTCCTAAAACACTGCCATTTTAGTGATAATGACTCCATGTTAAATACGTGCAGGGACTATTGACATTTCACAAGATATTACACAAAATTACATCTTCCATAAGCATGGCCAGCACTGGATGGATATAGGAGATTTTATCCCACCAGCAAATCATCTAACCTTTGCTGGTTAAAAATACAGAAAAAGAATTCTGTGAAATGAAGTTATCATGACTCCACGTGCAAATTTTCAGAGAAATTTAAACACATTTTGTTACTGAGCAAAAAAAGCTCAAAAACCATGGAAGTAAGGGTACTTGAGCAGAGTTTTCAAAGGTAAAGCAGAGTAAAGCTGATCAAACTGAAGCAGATGGGATTTGACTTAGGAGTTACGGAAATATGAATTAATACAATTGTAGTGAACAATCTCTCTCAGTTTTAGGACACCTGATACATAAGTGGCAAACACTACACACAATTCGTGACTCCTGTTTGTTTAAACTCTGCATTGCAGACAGAATGAATATAAAAGAAGTATGAGACAGAATGAAATAAAATTCCAGCACCAAAGTTGAAAAGCCCTGGATGCAACTTCAGAACTTCACATTGTCAAAATAAGGCCACGATACTTCTGGTATTCTTTATTAAAAATACTGCTGTACACATGAACAATGAAAACAGGATTAAAGATGAGTAACACATACTGGGATCATGACATTAGAACTTAACATACTGGTGCTTTTTAGGGGAAGCAGTTGACACCTGAATTACTGAAACAAGGGCAAATCAAAAATACATAGTAACCCTCAACAAAATATTTACAATATAGTAAATACAGCAACAGAATTTAAAACAGGTACAAAAATTAAAATGACCAACATCAGATGATTTCAAAGGTTGTCCCTTCTGTGCTTTTAGCTGTAAAAAATAGGAAGGTCAGAAATAAATTTCCCATCTGGGAGGGCACATCCTGGTGACTCTTCTTTTAAATACAGATACACAGTTCTTCCTATGAATGGATCAAACTACAACTTTAGGACAACCTTCTAAATGGAATTAAAATGGGGTAGAAGGGCTCTCCCCAAAAAACACCCAAGCTGAACTTCAGACTGTTCAAATCATTCCCAAATACAGACCAAATAAAATAAATAGAAAACAAAGCTCGACTTCTTTTTAATTTTATGTATTACCTGACACCAAATATTTTCTGGCTGACATTATGTATGAAAACTTATTAGCTGTCTACCTTTTTATTTTTAAACCAAGTCCTGAGGTTACTAGGGGCTGAAGCAAACTGACATTATGCAAATACACACAGGTTTGCAATTTAGACATGTCTTGCAGAGGGTGTGCTGGTCTAAAAAGGATGAGAATTCAAGCCCTATTTTACCCCTCCTTACACTTCCACAAAATATTGGTCCACAAATTAAATTTTCAAAGGTTCCCAGACCCCACAACTGAACAGATGATCCCCTTTCATTTTCAAAGAAAACAATACTGGAAAAAACCTCAGCCCGCTTATAAATTAAGCATTCCACATTTCTTCTAGAATACAAGTACTTCTTTTTTTGTACAAAAGAATTACAATATGATTTGTCAAAAAACATAGAAAAGACAGCTGCTCTTCCTCAAATACATGAGCTAATGATAAAAGACTGTTCTGCATGTTCACTTTTCAAAGTTCCTGTTCCTTTTATATTAAAAAGAACATTCTGGCAACTGTTATCGTTTGAATATTAAACATTATGTTCCTTTTAAAATTGCAACAATAATTGATTTTTAAACTCAACAACTGATGCTATCTAATGTGGATTCAACCACATTTTCTAAAGTGTGTAAAGCATGTCCCTAGTCTTCAAAGCTTTCGATGTGAAGAGAGTTGCTTTTTTCTTGATGCAAGTCTCAAGGCGGAGAATCATTTTAAAGCTTATAAAAGTGGACAGAGAAATATTAAAAACTTCTCTGAAAACTACAAATATTGAGAATTATTAAAATTGATGTCAGTAACATCAGTTGCAAGTGCTTAGAGTCTGTCCTGACCTTTTGAGTTTCCACATTTTCTTCATGGTGAGCACCCAGTGCTATTAAAACATTCAGTGCTGGGAAAGGATAGACACAGTCTTCACTACTGCTTTAAGAAAGGAAATTCCTACATATTTGGCAGTCTTCAGTATCAAAGTGTAGGTGTTTAACTAGAAATCCCATGAATACCCAAGTTTGGAGACAACTGCATGTCCAAAAATTAGAAAGGTAATTGAGGAGCAAAATTCCAGACTTTTGAGATTGAATTACTTCAGGAATATTCATGTGTTGAGTATTAGCAAAAGTAATATTACTTTGGGCTAAGCAGTGACTGCAAAGGCACAGCAGATCATTATCCCTCCAGATTCAGGCCGTAAAACTTGAAAAGCTCTTGATGCCAGACAACTGCTGTGTTTAGTTAATCTTCTTTTAACAGTGTCTTTGTATCTGTATCCAGTGTAGCGTACCATAATAAAGCTGTGGTTCAAAGAACAGAACTTTATACAAAAATTATACTGTAAATAACCTAAAGTAATACACTCCTGAAACTTCAGGCATTTAAACAATTTCTTTAAAAAAAAAATCTATTAAAAAAATTGCATAAATGTAAATGCTTCTGACTACCAGGAAAATGTACAAACAGTTTTTAAAAGGCGCTGGTTGTGTTTAGAGCAAGTTTGATATGCTCTTTAAATTAAAGATGTTTCCCATTATGCTGTTTTCGTCACTTCGCTTAGACAAAGTTTAAAATCAAATAACAGGGGACTTTCCTTTTTAGTCAATTCACCAATACTTCACTTGACTGGTTTTAAAAAGTTGTTTCTTCTCACATTTCTTTGAGCTAACAGTGGGTGGCATACAGAGCTTGCATACAACACACTTTTACAGAGGTTACGAACTAAACGGTCATTAATAGAACACAATTTCTATTAAATTATTTACCTGGTCCTTTATGCTATTCTGGGTGCAAATAATATCAAAAATGAATAAATTTTGCTATATCCTCAGTGACAAAAATGTATCCCAGAAATGTCCTTGCAAAGAGTTTCCCTTAAGTATACAATGTGGCAAAACTTCAGAGATCAGAAAAGTCTTAAAAAAATTAAAATTAGTGCATATACAAGTGGAAAAAATAAAAGCAGGAACATCATGCACCTGATGTGTTCCTTAATCTAAAATAAATTCTTCACAGATAAAGCCTCCAATGGCAGCCTTAGCTCTAGGATAAGTGAAACATTCTTCCCTTCAAGTAACAGTGTACCTGACTGAAGTGCAAGCAGCTTTGCTCATCTCCTGTTTGTTTCCCAAATGTGAAATGAGATGACAACAACAATTCAGCTGTAGTGCAATTTGCTATAGGTTAAGTTCCTCAGCAATGTCCTGCATGCTTTCAGCAAATACTACAACTGACCATTTGCGGCTGCAATCAGTTCTTGAAAAGTATTTTCAAAGCAGCGTTTTAAATCGCTGTAAGTTACCACAAGTACACTCTTCTCATCTCTGGAAATGAGGCTTATTTTTTCTGGCACACCAGCATCTAACTGTAACAAGAATGCAAAAGATAAAATAAAAGAAGTGTGAAAGAAATGGCAAAACATTTCCCCAACAACAAAAGCAATCAATTTCTTGGCAAGTACATTGTTATGGTGCAGTTCAGATCCGCTAACAGGACACAAAGGAAGGATCCGAATCGCACCACAACAATGTCCTCGCCAAAAAATCGAGACATTTTGGTCTTAACCTGACAGACATTCCAGACCTTGGGACTAGATTACCATTGTTTCCTTCCCTTTCCACACAGCTAATAATCCTGCAATGCTATACTCCCCTGTGTAGAAATCCTGGCAAAATTTTCACGTACTTCCTGAAAACAAAACTAAATTTGACATTATATATTTGCACATACTATCCACAAGCCTAAACAAAGGCTAGGTAATTTACTTCTGGTCCACTCAGAAATGTGATAATGGATGGATGGATCAGCCCCAGGTAGTTTGAAAACTGGTAAAAACCCAAACCTCACGTTTTGGCAATACTGGAAACAAACTATTTCCTACAGTTCCTAAGCTGTATGGCACACTTCATCCCTTAGAAAGAAAAAAATTACTTTGGTATAATGCATAACCAAAATGATAATTTGGGGTTGAAGATCAACGTTTGTTCTACATTTATTTTCATGTTTTGTTCTGACTTCTCAAATTCAATATGTACTTTATTTTTTATATACCATTAGATCCTAATTTCTAACAGAGGAATATCCTCCTTTACATGCTGAAGCCCATTATGTCACTGTTTCTGATGTTCTCACTTTGCAAGAAACATTCATCAACAGAGAACTGTCAGGCTCTCTTATTATGCAGAACTTTTGTAGTTTTGTTTTAGTCAATACGTTGATAGTTCCACCACAGTCTTTCTTATTCCAATACAAAAGGTGGGGCAGAGACAAGTGAGATAGAACACTACCGATCCATTCTTTGGAAATACAACCTTAGCAGGTTCAAATATATATATTATAATGTTGTACTGAATAGAAAAACAACTAAATTTGTCATAGAGATGTTCCACTATCTGCTGTCTGGAGCAACACAGCAAGCTAGATATTTCCTGCATTTCTCTTCTAACATTTTGAGTGTAACCTTAAAAGCTGGAACCTCCACATTTTAAAGCTGCTGCTTTGTGATTGGTTTCAGAAGGACAAAAGCAAGCCCATTAGCTTCTAATTTTTGTAGAGGAAGATGAAACCACCAGTGTCTTCCAACATCCATTACAAAATATTAACACTATTAAGGTATCTGTGAAATATTGTCCACTATTCATTCCCATTAGCATCATATAACAAATCAATGAATTACCTTAATTAATGCAGGACATGGAAGATCTGTATTAAGAAAGCCACAGTGCTAACTACAAACATCAATATTTATGGCTTTCCTTCTCTCCTCCTGTGGAGGCATAAATCCCTAGTCTCAGCTGAAAAGATGCTCAAAACACTACATTGAAAAGGAAGGTTTGTTGGTTTTTGTTTTTTTAAACAACACAATAGCTTTCATTCAAAAGGAATGCTTTTGGCAAGTACCAGTAAAGTTCATATAACTTCTACTAGTACGTCTAAAGTTTCTGAAGTACTTTTTAAAGTGTATTTCCAAAGCAGAGTTCTGTAAGCCTTAAGATTTTTTTTGTGTGCTGAGCCCACAACCACAGAAGAGAAGAGTCTCTGTTCAAAAAGGTAAGCCATGAACATTTATAGAACAAGGCATTCTTTGACATTGTTTCTTACCTGACCTATGAATTCAGGACTGTCCCCTCTTGCTACAGTACTGTATGAGTCACTGCTTTCAAATCATGATGGCATTTCAATGCCTACTTGAATGTCAACATGCTTTCTTTTTGATTTAGCCTCAATCCCTTTAATGTCCTTTTTAAAGTGATTACAGACACCAACCAGAAAGATAAAAAGGAGGTTAAAAATGCACAGCAGTGGTCTAATAGGAGGTTAGAAACCCTGCCAATTTTAGGAAAATATTTAACTGTACAGTTATTACACGTCAAAGGATCTGAACATATTCCACTTTTTTTGGAGGAGAAAGTTGGCTATCCTAATCCCTGAAAAGAAAATATTGGGCACTAAAACTGTGTATTGTCAGTGTCTGCATCATCATTCTTTACAGAGCAAGTGAAATTACCAAGCAACTACAAAGACAATAACAAAAAAAGTTGCAGCATCTTAGTCTCCCATGAATTATTGAAGTTTGGCAAAACAAAGTAAAACAAGTTGAAAGTTGATCTACCAATAAAAAAATATTCAGCTCACATACTTTTTAGCTCTGGAGCAAGACAAGTTCATCTACTGAAGATCTTGCAGTCTCTCACCATCTCCTACTATTAATTGTGAGAGTGCTCAGATAAAATTCTGCTAGTGGTACAGCTCTTAGAAAACTGCAAATAGCTTTGTTAAGGGCTGGAGAGGCTAGGGAAGTTATTACAGAAATGGACTTAACATATTAAGCCACAGAAATTTTCCTGCACTATCCTGGATGACAAGGATTTTGCACAAATTTCTGTTGCAGTTTCCCTCCTGTCTCCTACTCGAATCAGCACAGTTTAGGAATGGATCCTGCCTTATGACCATCCTTTGTGATAACTATCAGCAGAAACCTCCCCCACTTAAAGGAGTAGTATGGATCCTTTATGCTGTGTTGAAAGACCAGAGTAGCATAAAGGGACCAGCATTGCTTATCCACAGTAATCAATGCATTCTAGGATGAAAAGTTAATACTGTATCTCACGCTATATTAACAAATTTTTAATATTTGTGTACTAATTTTATTTAAAATATCCATAGATGTTGGAATATTAGCTTAGTGAATACATGGTTTTAATCCAAAAAGGGGAAAATAACCATCAGCTAAACTAACAGCATTAACCTTGCAATGCCAACTTGCTTTGCAGGGGAATACTCCTTTAAAGAAAGCTAACCCAAACAAAGGTTTAAAAGCTAACTGAAGTAACAGTGTACCTTGTTAAGACATGAGATAATGTGACTGAGGTCAATCCAAGGAGTACCCGCTTCTGTCACCTGATGGAAAAGGTGATCTCGAAAGAGCTTTAGTAAATACCTGTCTCCAGTTTCTGACCACGTTGGGTCCTTCTGAAACCTAGTGCAAAACAAAGGCTCATATTAAAAGCTCAGTAAGTTAAGAAAAATCAAACTGCACAGACATAAATGACACTTCAATCTCAGCTGAGTAATCTTATTGCACAGCTAATCTACCTGCTATAAATTGCAATTAAATTAGTCCTACCCCCTGCCACAAACAGAAGACAATGTACACAAAAACTTTCTCAGCTGCTTGAGCACCTAAAGCTAATGCCTTCCAAGAGGCACAGAAATATAATGGAAGAAAGCAAAAATTATCTGCAACAAGTTTACCATGTAAAACCCATGTAGAAACCTCCATTACAAACATAAGCATTAAGTTTATGCAAAAGGATGGAAAACAGACAATGAACACTTCATTTTGATGTAGTCAGTCAAGAAAAAACTACGGTGAAAACTCACTAGCTTAAAACCAGTATCTACATCCTCTGCTTCAGTTAAAGCAAGCTGTCAATTTCCTCCAAAACCACTGCCACTCACAAGAGAGTGCTAAGAGAAAACATACTAAACACAATGAAGCAAATTTGGCATATCTACTTGTAGCCCTCTCCTGTCTACTTAAAGTTTTGGTCAAAGTTGCTTATCTAATTTTTCTCAAGGATTCTTAAAAACTCATTTCACCAGGGGCAAATAGGGGGGAAAAGATTTAGCTTAAATTGAGGAAGGAAGAAAGTGCATTGTAAACTGTGTTTTACATACTCCAAACCACAAAAACAAGTATTTCTTACTCTGGCCTCTCATTGATTGTTCCCAATTTTGCTAGAAGCCTAAACAACCTTCCATTTTGCACCTCCTAGAAAAAAACAAAAAGATTATTAAGAGTCTCTGAAACAAAACTAAGACATTTACTTGCAAAAGATACATGGTAATTATGCCAATGAAGCACTATTAATTACAAAGAGTTATTTATTCAAAGAAGAGGGTATAATTTTTTCAGACAGATCAAATGCATTGTGTTATGTATCAATAGTCCAATGTTCATTTTAGCACTTCAAATTATAATGTGAAAATTCAGCAACTAATGATACCTCTCCGTCCCAGCAGGAACAGGACCAGGCAATCTTTTCCTCTGTGGAAATGTAAGTCTAATCTCTTGCCAGCCTATACTCACAGGTATGCTAAAATACAGTAAGGTAAACAAGAAGAATGTGGGTTTTTTATATTTACACACATACCAAGATACGCTGAACTATGCAGTACACCTTATTCCAGGTAAAGATGAGAAGCAAAAACATACCAGATTTGTTTTTTAGAAGTGCTTTGTAGGCCATTACTAATAAATATTTAGCAACAATATCATCTGACTAATAGTGAAATGATAATTGATTGCAAAAAATTTGAAGCAAGTTTTTTCAAAACATTTATAATCTAAGTCTTAAAAGAGTATAAATGCTGAGTCCATAAATGACAGAAATAAAGCAATGACAATGAGGTCACACAGAGGCAGAACATTAGGATGCTTAGCATACATACAGCTGAAAGTTGATTTAGCATGTTTTTCCACATCACTTAGGATGCAGTAGAAACAATAACATCCTAGCTTACATTAAACAAAAAATTAATTCACAGTGTAAATCAAAGTTGTCAGGAAAATATCCTCTCTGATATTACTCACATTCTCCAATAGCTCAGGTCTACAACATTATTCATGCTAAGATGCATCTAATTCCATGCATGATCATATTGATTTCCAATGAATTCAGTCTGGAGTAGATTACTGTGCACAGCTGGATAAATAAAGGATGTCAAGGTAATAACAGCCTGACCTTGGACAACCTGTGAGTTGCAGCTTTCTATTAATAGTCTAAAAATACACTGGAGAACAACGGCTTGTACCACAGCAGTAGCTACACTTAAAGAGACTGACATGGAAAACCAACCCTGTCCAGCTAGCAAAGGTCTACTATTTGGTCTAACCTCCAAATTTAATTTTGGTATGTGGTCAAATACTCAAGAGCCAAAATTACACCTGTATAAAGTTCACTGCCTTGCAGATTCCCAGTCAATGGTGACACAGCTGAGCAACAACACAGGCACTAAGTCTCCAGGTGGCCTCTCTGCCAGGTTAGTAGCCTGTAAGGAGGGAGATACTCTCCACAGGGCTTGGATAAACTGAGGCTTTGACTGCTATTACATCAATATGATGAATGTGAAAGTGAGGAAGGAAAGGAATAGCATAATAGGGTTACTGCTCTGTGAAAAGTAAGTGTTACAAAGATATTAACTACATACAAAGCACTCCCAGCATCAGAAGTCCCTAAGCTATAGATTACTGCATGCTTGGACAATATGAGGGGGGAAAAAAAAATCACACATGCTAGTCTTTCTCTAATATTCCCTTCAAAGCATTTGCTTTGGGATAAAAATGAACAGAGAGTACCAGGCTAGACTTAAGGGATACTGTAGCTCTGACGTTAATGGAGGGGGTGTCATAGTACCAACAAGTTACAGCATGACAGCTAATTAGGAAGTGGTATTTTTCACTGTCAGGTAAACAGCTATTGCTAAACTAGGGCCTAAACAACAACTTGGATTTGTAGTAGCTCTGCCCACCTGCCAGTGATAAGCAACTGCTCAAACAACCTGATTAAAAATACAGAAATCTTAATGCTGATCACAGGGCAATCTCCATCTTTGCTATGGGAAAGAGTCCATCTGCCCAGCTTTGTGCAGGCACATAGGCCACCTTAACAACAAATGATCTTAAACACCTCTGGAGAAGGATTAGTAATTGATTCTGATCAAGTGGGCACCCAGCACCTAGAGGTACACATTTACTGCCCGGCTCTTCTACAGCTCCTTGCTTCTGATAGATTTCAGCCTGTTTCATCAAGGAGGGGAAAACTGTTCTCCAACAGGACCATTCTCTTGAGAAATCAAGAGAACCAAGTCATCCAAATCCCAAACGGATTGCCTACTGTCTCTTAAAAAGTTCTCAGTGAGGGATTATAATGGAGTGGAATCACAGGACTTGATTTAAATGATAAATTTCTGAGTGAGGCCAGCATGATATTAGACCCACAAAGGTTCATCACATTCTGAGGGTTGCCAGCAACCTACCAGAAATGACTTAAGAGAAGTCAGCAAGATAGCATGATCAGAGGTGTTTTGAAAAAGCAAGAAGGTTTTAATTAAAGCAAAAATAACAAACTACACAAAACAAAAAAATAGAAGCAGGTTTAAGCGAGTCCCTTACACCTGCTAAGACACCCTGAAAACGCCCCGAGAATCTCCAGGCTCTCTCTTAAGTATACAATGATCTAAGAGGAGTTTTTGGCATGATCCTCAATAGAAAATAGCTACCTTCCCTGAGGTAGAGCTCAAGGGTCCAACAGGTGATTTTGTCCTAGCACTGCGCCAATTATGGTGAGAAGAGCATAGAAGTTTCTATTTCATCTTCCCTATAAGTTCAGGGGTGAGGCTTAAACTCTTTTCCTAATATGTTTCTCGGGTGTAGGGGTGCACTGCAACAATTAAGTCCTTGTGTAATACCCTATCCCACACGTTTTCAGGACCATGAAAGCATTCTGTAATGTATCTCAGTCCTGGTAGAAATCCTGATGTCAGTCACTTCTAACAGACACTCCTTCCTGTCGAACAAATACACCCTGACTTGATACCTAGTATATATTTCCTTTATAGCTAGCACTTGATATCTTCACTGAACACCACAGACCCCCACAGCAAGTGTGCACACTTCAGGAAAGCTGAACACGGTATCTCCATGAATTCATGGAGATAGAATTCATTCAGAAAGGAAATATATGAGAGAAGGGACACCAAAATCCAAACCTAAAAATTTAAGAGGCTGTATATACACTGCTGTATAACTTTTAGCACACATTACATGATCTACATGATGTTGTAATGATCTACAAGACATACATGGCCTTCTTTACTCAGAATGCTATTTTTAATCATGCTATAAAGAACATAATTTCCCCAAGACTAGTGGTTGGAAATGAAGATGTTACTTCAGTTAAAACACAGCTGAGGACATCTTAAAACTAGGCCTTCTTGAAGCTTTGGGGTTTTCAAAAGCTTGAGCTTAGAGTTGTCAAACCTTCAGGCAGATTACGTAGGTTGATAAACAAACAGAAGGGAAAAAAAATCCCCAACAGAAACCAGTAAAAAACATTCCATTTTAAGGTACAGCTCTAGGAATACTGACTACAAGTCTTCCTGCAGGAAATACCACATGATTTACCTTTGCTAGGTCTTCTTCTATAACATCATTTCGCATCTGAGCAGCATCCAACTGAGTATAGAATCGTGCACCAATCATCGGCATGATATCGTTTACACTGCGGAGCCTGTTTTGGTCGGTCAGCAAATACCTGCCAGAGTAACCCAGCCACCACAAGATTACCTTCTGCAAATGCCAGGCATTATATTCCATTATGACTTAATAACTATTTGACTCTTTGTATTGAATACACAAAGTTGACAATTGTTAAGTTTCTTAAAAGAAGAAACCATCAGAGCAAACATAGTTAATTTGCACATATAGATCAAGTCAGTTATTTAAGCAAGACAGTAGACTTT
Source organism: Trochalopteron elliotii (assembly GCA_024734555.1). Classification (NCBI taxonomy): domain Eukaryota; kingdom Metazoa; phylum Chordata; class Aves; order Passeriformes; family Leiothrichidae; genus Trochalopteron; species Trochalopteron elliotii. The sequence continues at coordinate 738,186 of JANPWX010000053.1, forward strand.
CACAAAACTGGGCAGTTCACCCCATTCAAACAGCAAGAACATATACAAAAAGAGAGAAGGATGCAGATTCAGACTGTACCGCCATTGCTTTTCAAATGAGGAAAGGAGAAAAGACTTCTACTTTTCCCACTCAGGCTGCAAGGGGAAAAAGGCTGACTATACTGAAACGACACAAAAAGAATATGCAGCCAGAAAAAAACTAGCACTCAAACTTTTGGCCAAAAAGTAAATGTGCCTACTTCTCAGTACCTTCTGAAACTGTAAGATAAGACTAGCACAGTGCTATTGTAGAGAACATGCAATGAAGCCCAGTATTGAAGAGAACTTTAAATGTTTGTTTTGTTTACACTCCTACTTCTTACTAAGAGCTTTACCATCATTATACAAAAAAATTTATATCAATGTTTAACGCTACCCTCACCACGCAGACAACTCAATAGTAAATTTATCTGTAATGTTGCTTGCATTTAAAAATACCATTTGACGTTTGCATTTGTATACATAAAAAAAGTGCAATTTCTGTTAAAAGATTTAATAAACAAACTTACAAAATCAGATTCTTCAGATCAGAGGAATAGTTGATTGTCACCAGTTCCATTGCTTTCTGCAAATTCTCTCTCTGAATTCCTGATAAAGAATTGCAAGCCAAAGCCAACACAACCTTCCCCAGGGAGATCAGATCTGCTTGCTAATAGGGGAAACACACACAGTAAGATTCTCAGTATACATAAATACTACCTATGGTACTAGATGGTGTTAGAGACAGTTCTTCAATAACCCTAGAAGAATTTGAACAACTGAAGTGAGTACTAATCAAATCACAGTTCAGCATGATTGTTCAAGTTACAGTAGTTAAAATGTACAGAGGAAAGTCTGTCTTGACACGTAGCAACTTTTAAGTACTATATTTATCTTCGAATGATTAAAATGTACCTATTTTTAGCTTAAGGACAGTACCAGAGAGAACTGCGTAGTGAGCAGAAGCTCTGTAATGAGGTTCTCTGAACCACCCACCTGCTCAATCCTGACAAGTCAGGAGTTGGTGGCAAACAGAACAAGTCTTCTCAATATGAGATGTAGAAATAAAAGGATTATTTGCTATACTGAAACCAGAATTTTCTGCACTCATATCTTTTCAATCCATCCATCCAGTGTGAATTCCATACTGGGATCCACACCACATTCTAGCACACAATATTACCATTTTAACAAACTGCTTAAATATTTTCATCTCTGATGGACAGTGTGAAAAGATCTGAACTGTGCAAAATAACCAGACAGTATGGCTGACAAACAGAACAGCATCGTGTGTTACGAAGAAACCACTGCATTACTAAACACTTTGTTAAAAGCAGAACTGCTCTTAAAAGATAAATGCTGGATACAGCCTGCTTTGCCGTAACAGAAAATTCTGCCAGCATTAATAACCAGCCATGAGAAATGATTTTGAAAATGATTTTAGCCTACTGCTAAAAGCAAGAGCCTAATTTAGTAGCAAACAATGACATTCATAGGAAAAGTTGAACTGATTCTTTCCATGGAAAGGCTTTCAGCTGCACACAACTTGGCCAGACTTAAAACACACCTGCAGCTTTCCATGCTGGATACATGCCTCAGAGTGAATTTAACAGTCAGCTAGAGATAGGAAATTAGAATTTTCCTGAGTTTTTTTGAGAAAATAAGATATTTTTGCAAAACTAAAAACATAAAAGCTACTAGTAATTGAGAATGTCAGTTCCACAGCCTAGAGCAAGGCCAAGCCATTTAGCAGAGAATGCAGCCATACAAGGAATCCATCTTCTGTCATTTCTACAAGAAAGGATAAAAAATCTGGCAGCATTAACAGTTCTGGTTAGAATTTGGCAGCTTTAGAAAAGTGCTGTGATGGTAAACATGCCACAGCCCCTCACAGCTCTTTCACCCAGAGGCATAACCATGCTTGCTGCCTCTGGCTGCAGTAGCTGAGCTGAGTTCAGATCTCCCAGGTGCTGAGGGACCCAGAAAAATATCAAATGCTTCCAGGTCTCTCAATGTCCCTGCTGTTCCTATATCAAGCGTGATTAAGCAGCACAATTTGAACATGGATACACAATATGCTGGAAGTTAAAAAGCGTATTATTCTTGTAGCTAATGAAGACAGAAACAGGATGTGGAAAACAAGACAAAAATAAGGACAAAGTGGTTGATAAGGTGGTGGGACTGGCATTTGCTAGACTATTTCCTAAGCAACACGGAATTTCTGAGTATCAGCATTCCTTTTCCTTTAGTAAAGAGAAGTTAATCAGGGCAATAAACCCCCTTTCTGGTGTGAACTCACTTCCACTGCCAAGTAGTCAATTTCAGCAGCGGGGAACACTGCTTAAACAGAGGATTTCTGCTGGTGCAGTATCTAGAAATGTGTGTCACCTGAGACAATGGCATTTTCGTTATGATTTTTTTCTCCAAAAAGACTTGAAAGAAATATGCATTTGTATTAACCACAGCCATACTTCTTTCTGCAGTCCTCTACTTTACACTTAGTACCTTTCAACTTTTAATCATTCATAAGGATATATCCTATATAAATTCTGTACCATCACACAACCCTGACACACTGAAAATATACAACTTCAGGCAAGACTCTATGAAAATGCTGTCTTCTTTTGCACAGGTGCTTCCATAACACAGATTGCATTAGATTTTAGAAATGGTTGAGAAAGTCTTACATTTAACATCAGACAGGAAATTTTAAATTTGAGCTTTATGGGGGTTTCGAGCATTTGACTTACAACCTTAATTTTTGTTTGTTTTGCAAACTACATCTACCAGAAGAACTGGCAGAGAAGATACAACACCCCAATGCAGCCCCAAACACATAGTTTCCAAATTACAGCCAATGATTAGCTTGTTTTAGACATAAAAGTGGCTTGGATTGATCCCACTTATTTTAGGAACTTCAAGCATTCAGTCAAGAGACTGATCAATTTAACATACAGCTGTAACTCTGCAAGACAATTCAGATTTTGAGCCAGTTGAACTGCCCTCTGGAGGCACTTCACTACTGAGCATTAGCTGAAACCCTGAAAGAAAATGTTATCACAGTATCCAATGTTTGAAGTCTTACAAGAGCACAAAGGCAGTATTTTCCTTGTGTGACTGGAGAATCAGAGTATCACAAGCTGGAAACACCCCATAAAGTTCAGGACTGTTGTAGAAGTGACTAAAGTGACTAAACTACCACCCACTGACCAACTCTATCCATTCAGACAGGGTACATGACTTCCCAGAAGCTGGATTACACCATTCTTTCTGTAAGGAAGCAATCCACATATGCCTATTAAGTCCTAACCTATCCTCTGAAAATATCAGCAGATTCAGCTCTTACTGTTCCTAGGCAAAGAAAGTACACAAGAACTGCTAGACTTTCTTGCAGCAGGAACACCAGAAAGATATGCTGCATTCCTGTAGCAGCCTTGCTAGTGCAAGGTACAGATGAATATTAGGTACAATCATCTCCTTGTTTACCCTCCCTATTGTGTTTGCATGCTCCTATAGATCCCATAAGTTCCTTTTGACACAGATCTGACAGAAAACTTCTGTTATGGGAACTATAAGAAGTGACTATGAAGTCATACTAAGTTGATTCTGGGATTCAAGGAAAAGCTTCACACCTTCTAAGCACAGGCAGCCTCTTGTTCAAACATGCACTTTGCATGCAATTAATAACCATTTAATTAGTAATTCAATTCATAACTGTAACCTGTACCAACTTAAATTTTTATCTCTTGAAAGCTTTGCTAGTAAAGATTTTATGAGCATTTAGTACATTAATAGAAATATTAAATAGCATTCACTAAAAACCAGCCCTAGGAAAGAAACTGAAAAACAGCCCCCTTCATTAATGTCTCCCTGTTACCAAATCAATTTCAAGCATGTCAAGTGAGTAATTTAAATATTAATTGCATAGGTACTCTTTCTTAATTTTTTTAATATTAAATAGGTACGTGCCACTATGCCAAATGCTCCAGAGATACCTCAACATTTTATACACTTGATTTTACCAGCCAGACATGTAAGCTATTTAAATAACACTTATTTTTGACAGGATCCATTTTCCAGAAACATTTTGAAATCAACATTACTTTTTCCTTCTGTTTTATTTATCCTGATCCACTGCTATGCTTGGATCAATATCAGCTCATCCATACTCCAGTTCAGTGGATTCACTTAAAAGGATAAGTTCTGGAATTGCCCTTAGAAGTGCCTCCAAGTTCCTACATTTTGGTGGGGTTTTTGGAGTCAATATTAGTACTTGAGATGTCTCTTCAAACTAGTTTCTTAAAATCTGGGGAGGTTGCATGTGAAAGTTAGTTTGGTTTGCTAAATTGAAAATACTTACTTTAAGCAAAAGTAACCCTATAGCCCTTGTTAAAACAGTAAAACTTATGTTCTCTTATTTTTGTAAAGGGGAGGACTCACTTTTTATTACAAATACAGAAATATTTATTAAACCTTTTTACTGTTTCCTGAATCACCATTTAGTCTTCCTATCTATACCTTGCAATTGACTGACACAAAACTTATGGACTGGGGGGGGGCAGGAAGTCATGTGCTGTAGTTTATACAGGTTTAACCCCTGGTTTTTAATGCAAGTGGCCATGCATATTTCATTTACTTCTTTTTAGTTTACCTTATTGGTGCCTTTATGTAACTCTTAAATGATCATAGAGATCGATGTGTTCAACAGATTGTAAAGAAACAATTGCATTTCTTCTACATAGCCCCTCACTGTTTTGGCCAAAATCTCCCTCTTTATATTAACCATGGGAAATAGCCAGAAAATGGCAAATCCTAACAAATATACCTTTTGCCATTGAAGATGACAACAAGGAAATGCATGTTAGCTGGGCAGTAAACCAAGAGATAACCTACATTTTTAACAGTCACAGGAGTCCCAGAGGAACTCAGGAACTGGGCCATGGATCAAAAGGAAAAAGGAGGAGCAGCAGCTGTTATTTTGTAATTTTATCTTTCTAGGGCAAACAAAGGTAGAGCATGAGAAGTTACTCCTACATTTCAAGGAATTAACTCAATCTGGCACCTCTGAAGGAAGAAAATGGGCAGTGAAAGCCTAGCCCTTTTAGAAAAAGCAGCAAAATAAAATGCCATACTGTATTTACTAACTGCAGTTGAGATCTGCCAAACTAAGTATTTAGGAGTACTTCTTTTCTGGTTTAGCAGTGCAACCTAAACAACATGATTATTAACAACATATAAAACATTAAAAGCCATTCCCCCTAAACAAAACTAGGCATTATAAGCAAGTCACCTGCCATGTGTTGAGCTGCTATGGTGGTAAGTGCTTTTGACAGACTAGTGTACCTGCAAGTATTTTTAGATTTGTATCTCCAAGTATTTTAAATGCTTTTCTTTACTTGAATGCCATAATATCTCAGGAGAATCCCTTTCTAAGCTGAAATTAAAATAGAGAAGTACTTAGATTTTAACAAAAAAAAAAACTTGTTACATTTTTCATTGACATTCCATAGGCATGGAATCCCTTGCTTACATGTACTTTCATCTTCTCTCAACTGTTTTCCACTAAATTATTACCAAAAGCCCACTGATATGTAGCTGTGTGTGTGAGAACACGAAATTCTTTGGTGTACTCCTCAAAGTACAATGAAAACTGCTTTACTGTATCATTAAAAAAAAAAAAGTTATGTTCTAGGACATGGCCAAAGTTCAAACATTTCAGTTATTACTCACAGACTCTGAATAAGCAGTTCTCACAGTGAATAAGGTCAATTAATGAAAATAAATTAAATCCAACTCCCTACTGTAGTCTTTCACTCCCAGTACAGACAGGGTATGTCATGACTGCTGAAGTAACGTACTTTACCCTGAGGGGAAGTTAGGGAAAGAGGCACTCCTGTACACAGTGATGCTCCAGATGTCTGTGGAACAGTTTTTGTTAAGTCTAAAGGGGTTCTTCTTAATTCAGGAATTATGCAGTCCACGCTTCAGAGAACACCAGGAGAGCACGGAAAAACTAGGAGCCCAAAATAAAGATACACTAGAATCTTTCAGGCATGAGGAGAGGGCCTAAATGCAGTTAATTGAAAGATTGCACTCCTCTCAACAGGTATTCAACACTTAGGTATTTATGCTAAAAATCACAAAAGACAGAGCAAAAGCTATTACTGAATTATAATATTTTACCTCTAACACTAAATGTAAGATTTTTCTTCTCCATCATTTAGAAATTTCTGTTTACAGTAGTTTCTGACTAAAGTCTGTTAAATACTACAGTTCAACTTGTTCAGTGAGCTTGCAGAAATTTCAGAAGCAGATGATATCAAAGTTAGCATTCACATTCATAAATTACAGGCAAATTTGAATAGGGTATGGAAGAACCAAGATCAAATCAGAAGTTAAAAAACACAGTCTTCTACAGACAGATACACTGGACTACAGTTTAATTAAAGTGCTTGTCTTCCAAAAGGAATCACACTGGTTTGCAGTAATCCCTCTGCTAAAGCCACCAACCTAACTGGCAGTGTTGTCTTACCTGAAACTGAGCCATTAATGCCAGTGGATTATTTTGACTGTTGTCAAATGTCAAGACATCAAAGATTCCAACACAATTAACTCGCAACCTTTAGGAACAAGAAGAGAAAAGGAAAAATTGCCATTAAACTTTATTGGATATTCAATTTTTCCTCCAGCATTCATTGAATTGTTTGATAGGATAAAAGTCATCAGTAAATGATGTATTGTAATTAGCAAATTACTATGCATAAGAAAAAACTGATTTTACTATTTGATAAAATGCACAGACAGTATTCAGTTTACAAATAAATCAACACATTACTAAACTGACAGTAGTGGGTCTGATCTGTAGTTTGAGGATAATGTATAAGTCTTCCCAAAATATGTTTTAAAAGACCTTTAAAAACCAGAGGTATAAGCTATAGCACACTGCCTCATGCCAGTTGAGAGAACTTAGCTATTTATGTATCAGGTGCACAGTCAGCAGCTGCCACAAACACAGAGCACAGGGAGACTGAATGCTTTCATTACCTTGTTTTGCCTGTTACCAGAATCTTGGTTGGATCCATAACTCTGCACGCCAGTCCTGCTGTGTGAATGGTCCGTAGGGCAGAGCTGAGCTGCACAATATATGCCCATATCAAAGACTCTGGAAGCAACCCCGCATGCTGCCGCGGCAGAGGCCCATCATGCTGACCTAGAAAAGAAACACTGCAAGCATCAATACAAGACTGCTGTGCAAAAAGCAAAGTACAACATCTTGAATTATACAATTAACTCACATATTCATTTCATTTAACTTGCAATTGTCCTTGAAAGACACATCTATTTTGCTTTAATGATGAGTCTGGGAATAGATTTTTCTTCATTGGTTGGTTTTACTTGTGGTTATTTGAAAGTGTTGACAATTCATTAGGCATTATTACTTTCACTCTCATATTCAGGGAAATGATGTTTTGAAGGTTAGAATGGGCACTGGTTGGAAATTGCTTCAAGTAGATGGTATATCAAAATATGCAGGTACTTCAGAAGTAAAAACACCAGTATCCTGAAACAAAGAGTATGTCCTGCAATAGGTGCAACATTTTACCTCCTTTACTGCAAGTAGGCCTCCCAATTAAACATTTTCTATCATCTAATAAGAAAAAAATAACAAGCTGATTTCAAATTACATGGGCAAATCAGACAAAGATTTAGTGGCTAAACATCACTGAACACAACTTCATGTATGTTCTGCTGTGACACAGCTCCCTGACAAGTCATCACTGCATAACTCCTATTCCATGGGTAATATGAAAGAAATGCACTGCTCCCCTTCCAAATGGATTTGTAGTTCTCCTTTCAAAAGCAAAACAATGTTTGCAAACACACACTCAAATCCTACATTACAAACATCTTTGAGTAATACTGAGTCACAGATGAAAAAATGAAGATATAGATAACAAATGTTATTTTAAGAATGATGTGTGTAATTCAAGTAAGCTGGCACTGTTTGCCTTGCACAAAGCTGAAGCAGAAGAAAATACATCCAGAGTAAGACAGCACATCTCAATTTTACAAACCACAGGAGACATTTCAAGTGGTTGCCTCAGTACCGATTTTGCTAATTTTGAGACCAGTAATATCATGAGTATTAAGTAAAATCATGTAAGTATCTGATTGGTTTCACTGTAAACTGACTGAGCTCTTCTCTAAATTTCTTTTTTGTTTGGGTTTTTTTGTTTGGGGGTTTTTGGGTTGTTTGTGTTTTTGTTGTCTTTTTGAGGTTGGGGTTTTCCCCTCCTTTTCCTACACAACCTTATCAACACCCATGCATTTGATCAACATAAGCATGTGTACGCTTGCCCGCACACAAAAAAATATATACACAGTGAAAAAAGTGGAACACATTACTGATAACTTTTTACTTGGAAATTTTACTGACTTTGGGTGATGAGCTGGGAATGTTACCAGCTTTCATTTGAGCTTTGTTTTGTCCATTTTTAAAATTTTAGTTTACTTGTCAAGTTAAGGTGCTTTGGTTTAGATTATTAAGATCAAGATGCTGACTCCTTTAAAAAGCAATAAGCCTGGCATGTCTACTGAAAGCTGAATATGAGATACTGTTTGTTTTCTCTGGCTCCCTGAAGAATCTTTATGCAAATCACTTCCCACAAAAACCACCATACCAGAAGCCTCATGTAGCAAACATTTTCCCCTCATAATTCTCTCTTCTTCAGCATGACAAAAATTATAATATAAAATGACTGAGGAGACACAACTTCCTGTTACTTGAGACTCTTTACTACTTGCTGCAGAATGCACTTTATATTTGGTGAACAGCAACATGAGTAGTAAGTTTAACAGGGATGTGCACAGATACCGTAAGACAGTTACATCTGTACAAAGTTAGTGCAGAATAGAAATGTTGCTATAATATCCCTAAGAGAGAGAAAAGCCATAACTTGGCACTTATTTTTCTGCATGCATAACAGCACCTGACCTTTGATTTTCAAATTAAGGCAATGTAACCAAGAGAACATCCAATATACACTGAAAGACCACAGCTCAACACAGCTTCTCCTCATCTCTAGAAAATCTCAAGCAACATCATTTTAGTACTGGAAAAACTTACTTGAGGCCACAGCCAAATCTAGGCTGCTGCTTTCACACCAGCTGTCTGCACCCCAGATTCACATACACTAAACATACAAGCTAAAACATGGGAAGAATCAGCTTTGAAATGCCTTCTTACATATCCATCTGTTCAAAATAAGCATGATTAAAAGCAGTTCAGTTGGCTGCAATGCTGACTATGATATACGTCCCAAGAGGCCCATCAGACCTGCCACAGACAGCTCTCGAGCAAGGACCTAAGGAGATGAGACCCAAAAGCTTGCTCTTCAGGAGAAACTCACAGTTGGAAAGCTTTCCAAACAGTGCTGAACACAAGTCAAAACATCACAAGAATATACATAAACATTACTCAAATGATCAGAGTTACTTGAAAAAGTGTTTTTTTAAGAGCTTCCACAGTTGATTTCCAAAGGCTTCCCCCCACCACAGGCTGAATCTGTGGCTACAACAAGCAAAATTTCAGACTGTGTTCTTCCCACTTACTGCATAGCAGATTCACCTCTCCCAATAATTTCATCTCTGTGATGTAGAACACAGCCACTAATGGAAAAGATTAAAAATTTACAACCTGCCGTTTCAAAAACACAGATTATCCATTATTTTTCCTTGCCACATTGGGATAAGCATAAATAAATAAAAACGCTGACAATTATTTTTAAGTTCTGTTGTATGCTGTTGACAACAAACAAAAAAATTACCCTCGGCACCCATATGCATGTGTATATTAAGTTTTTGCCTGTTATAAAAAGCATTCAAATGAAACTTTATTCTCCAGAGCACGTATGAATCCAGAAATAGTCCTGGGGTGGAAAGTAAGACCTGGGAACAACAGCAGTATGACCTGTTTGACATCATCAGGAACACTGTCAGAAAGCAGTCTAAGAAACAGCAATTCTCACACAGTTATGAAGAAAAAAAAAAACCTATGAAAGATTTAGCCGTTTACTAAATTAAACCTCTCAGGCTTGTAAATCAGTCTTTTACTGTGAATTGTTCTGTGTTTACTTTGTGTTCCTAAGTTAAAGTACTGAAAACAAGACAAATGCAGCAGCCTTCATTTCTCTTTCAGGGAAACTCGGTGTTTGGTTTTACATTTTCCAGTTTTCAATATACAGAAAGGTTCTGAACTACTAGAGTAAAGCAGTATTTTTTGTAAAAATTCAAAAGCTACTGAAAACTTGAACTTACTTTGAAGAAGTTGCCGCTTTTGGCAAAGGTCTTTTAGGATAATTATTAATCACATATTTGTCTTCAAAAACATCATGCTGACTTTCAATATTCATATATTCTTACTTCTCATCACATACTATTCATCTAGTCATCACACAACTTATTTCTTTTTCAATGGAAGGGGTATTTTATGAAAAAACATTCAGCATGTGGGGATGCAAAAGCCGCAAAGTCAGCAGTGAAGTCCATTTTTGTGCATGACATACTGCTATTAATGTGTCAAAAGCAAAGCAAGTTTCCCAGACTGTGCTTATCTTCATCAGAAAGTATTTGTTTGCTGAAAAACAGAGACTGTGCTGCTGAAAACTCCTACTAGCAGCGTGTACGCCAACATTTAATTACTCAGTGTTTAAAAGCAGACCAAAGGACATATCAAAGGCATGCTTATCTCTGCCAACCACAAAAACTCATTGGGGCAAACCTTTCTGGCAGCTGTCAATAGTTACTGTTAATTTACCAGGATTCTCTGGCTGTTAAGTTTTAAAGCACATACAATCAGAATTTGGTTTACCATTCAATTATTGGACTGTTAAGAGCAACATTTCAGTACTTTTGAGTTAACTTGCTAATGCAAAGAGAACATCATTTCGGCAGAGATAAAGGCACTAATACGTACTGTAATCTGAAGCTAAGAAAAATAAAGGTGGAAGAAAGCCAAAAAGTTCCAGACCAATAGATTTAATGTTTAGAGTATGAAGAAGAGTTTTGAGGAAATACAAGAAGAGAGAATAAAATAAGAAACTTTTCAAATAAATGTACTTTGAGTAGCAATTAACTGAAAATTCAAATTCCTGATTTTAAAACATGTGCAAATTTTGTAAAATATGACAGAACAATGTTAGATTATCACACTGTATCATCTGAAGGAAGAGGAGGTATCACTGAATAAAGAACACAAGCAACAAATTCTACTGCATTCAGAAGTTAAGAGACATTAGTTTACAGTATAAAAATAAATGTAAGCTGCTATTTTTCTCCCCCACACCAAATCTCTACCAAGGTAGTTCTGTAATAGGCTCTGTAAATAACATGGCAAGAAGAAAACACCCAAGACTGACCACATTGACACCAGTGACATGCAAGACAGCCACATAAACCATAATCCTCATCTTTTAACTATTAAGGTCTCATGTTGCCAACTGAAGTGTTCAACATAAATAAGGTTGCATACCTGAAATCAAATTCTCTGAGTTCACTGATCAGGTTCACAGTGTTGTGCCTCCTAAAACCTTTAAAAGCAATTGTACTAATCTGGGTCTCATGCTGCAGAGTACCCAACTTCCATCCATTCCCCTGCTTCTCTTGGGAGTCTCCTCTAGGCAGGCAGACGGCCAAGAAACTCTGTGAGGGGATGGAGAAAGGATCCGTGAAGGCAGGCAATTCTGAGAAATCAAGTTATAGGTATGCAATCTTATTTTTCTCTCTTAAATTGCTCCTTCTACTGAGGACCAGACTAGAAAGCAGCAGTTATCAAAAAAAAAAAAAAGGCCAAAGCAAAGATATGCAGAAAGATTTGGCAAAACTTGGGAATTCACGTGACTATTCCCCTAATTTTTCTACTAAAAAGAGTGAAAGAGCAGGTAGTAAGCGTCATAGTCAGGAGACAGATCTTCCCTACATATCCCTGTAAGTTCTGTTGGAACAGCTCATTTTAATTAAATAATACTTTGGTTTGAACAGACATTAATGTCTTGTTTACAATTTTCCAGATTATTCCTGCCTATAAAAGGAAGCTGAAGTAGGGTCCAGATAGCCCATGAGCCTGTTTCAAAGACACATACACTAAAATCAGCTTGCCATGAATACTGAAGTGTATAAATATAAACAAGTAGAATATTCTATTAGTCTCCAGTGATTTGCAGCCCAAGAGTAAATATCATGTCTTTGTAGTCCCCAAATATTTCTCCTCCATGAGTAAGCCCACTTTCCCTTTGAACCTAAGCAAATGTCCACAATAATCTGTGAAAGTTTCATGACTTAATTTTCTTTACACAGGTTTTGAATTTATGACCTATCTAGTTTCATTGGTAAGTCCTTAGTTTTAGGCTGGAATAAATAACACTTTTTATTCATTTCTTCATTATTCCAGATGATTTTTCAGACCATATTCCAGTCATTTTTAACACCATTCTATTCCTTTCCATCATTAAAAGCATGAAAAGCATTATTCCACTTTGCTGTTCCTCATCCAGCTGTTCTGCACCTTTGATCATCCCTGTCTCTTCTTCTCAACTTGTCTGCTGCGCTTCTAAACCCTTCAAAATACATGAGGAGGACCACAGCTACAGACAGGAGTCTATCAGGCACACACATCTTGAATACAAAGTCTACCATTTCATTGCTCTTTTAATAAGCTACATCATGCTATTTCCTATTTACAGCTATTCATCATGAGGACAGTGTTTTCAATCTACTTAACTGTGGTCCCAGACCTATTACTGAGTGGTAACAGTCACAACAGAGGCCATCATTTCATGTTTAAACCTAGTTACATTTTTCCTTTGATCACATTGGTTTACATTACATCACCTGCTATATTATCAGTACAAGTTCCAGTCTTGTAAGACCCTTCTGCAATCAATCACAGTTGGCCTTTGTTTTTAACAATCCAAATAATTTGGTATTACCAGCAACCTTTGACAGACCATTTATCTTCAGAGCAAACAAGTGAGTATGTTAAGAAATACAACTCCCAGGACACCTTCTTGTGAGACCCGTCAGTGATCTTCACTGTTCACTTTTTCTATTTCTAATATTCTAACCAGGCATTACCCTAACTGAGAACTTTCCTGCCACATGAATACTTAGGTTCTTTTAAAGACACTGTAGGACTTCACTGAAAACTCCAAGGTCTTATCAACTGGATGTTCCTTTAAAGAACTTTGAGAGATTAATGAGACATGACTGCCCTTTATAGGCCCACAACTTAATTATTTTCCAGTGTGACAAAAGAATGTGTTCCCAAGAATTTTATTGTAACTTGTATTATTTTATCTAGAACAAACATCATTCTTCTGTGATTCTCTAGAGAGATACAAAAACGTAACAAGGACCGATTTACATAAAAATTGAAAACCATGATTGGGAAACATTCAGAAGTCTAGTACTGCACGTAACAGTCATTAACCTGGAAGGAGATCTTCCAGTTCTATCTCACCAAATTAGTTTCACACCAGGCTCACTGAATCTGTAACTGCACTCTGATTCGCCACAGGGTATGACACATCAAACTAGGGTTTCCTCCATCTGAGATACTACCACCAAAATCAGTGGTTGAAATCAAGTTTCATCTCCACTTATACTGGTCATCTCAGTGCAAGGTCAGTGAGAATTATGCAGTCTGTAAGGTATTCACAAGTCTTTGAATGCATATAAGGTTTTCTTCAAACCTTTGAACATACTCACACACTACCAAACTGCTATACTCTGATGTAAGAGATAGCCAAGTGAAGTTCTACATCTCAACCTTCAAAATAGTTGGAATTCAGAGCTGAAAGCTCTAATTTCAAAAGGCACAAGAAAGAAAAAAATCTTAGCTTCTGTTTCTCTTCATATGCTGGGAGCCTAAAGACTTAGGGAAGACCTGCTGTAATTAAAAAAAAAACAAAAAACAGGCCATGACAGTCCTCTGGTCATCCCTGGTGCTGGATACAATTTCAGGGTTGGTCCTGCATCCAGCAAGAAGCTGGTCCAAAAAAGCTCTGCATGGTACTTTTCCACTTTAGGTCTTTCTGTGATTCCATTCAGCAGTGACCACCTCTCTTTCTCAGCACGACACTACTGTGTTGCAAACTTCTGACTGCAGTTTGTAAGACTGCAGGGGTCATAAAATGGTCCTAACAGGAAGAATGATGGACAGCACACTGTTTTGGAGGGGTAAAGGCTTTAGCCACAAGCATATGAGCTCTACTGTGCTACTTGCTGAGCCACAGTCCATCTGCGACAGATTTTATTTAAGAATGTTGATATAGTTTTAATGACTCCACTGAAGTTACATGTAAACACAAAAAAAAAAAAAAAAAAAAAAATCAGACCTAAGATGTGAAGTTGGTGTCTGAAAAGAATATGGTACAGGGATTTTTCAATCCATTTCTTGCCTTAACTAGTACTTCACATTTCAAACCATCAAATAAAATACTGTCTAGTTATTCCTCATAATACATAGTGAGGAAAAAAACAGAAGGTAAGACACCTAAACAGCAAGCATCAAATTGGCATAGCATATCTTTTCAATTTTAGACTCATCAACATTAAATGTTAGGTATTACCTGGTAACAGACCTGCTATAAGGACACCAAAGCTCCTGGCTCCCAATTTTGTTCCAACTTATTTTTCTTTCAAAGAGCTGTAATTCCCTTACATGCTGACATCAATTTTATACTTGTTTGATAATTTAAAAATTTTTACAAAGAGGAGGTGTAGAAGAGGTCTCTCATATGAATCATTCAGTATGACAGAACTGATCAGCCAAAAAATTAAGCTGAACAACTATTTGTGACCAGATTTTTACTGCTGAAGTATTGGAAACAGTGTACAGAAGTATTATATGATAGTGTGGCTTCCTTACCCCATTTCCGTTTTGTGAAATAGGAATCAGCACTAGGGTCATTGAAGTGTCTGCTCATCATAGTCTCTCCTCCAGCATGAAAATCATATGCAAACACTAAAGCTTAAAACAGAACAGGTGATATTTATTAACTCAAGCACATTTGAAAAAATTATCAACACATCAGCTGGGGGAAGTGGGGGGCTAGGGCAGTGGGAAAGAAAAAAGAAAAACTTACAATGTTCTCCAAAAGCTTTAGTGGTAAACACTTCACGCAAAGTTACGATATTTGAGTGCTGAATCTTTTTCCACATGTCAACCAATACCATGCACTTTGTGTTAACAAGACGAAAACCTAGGAAAAAAATTAAACCCATGGTTTAAAATATAATGTTTAGAATGAGAAATTTTTGTTTTAACATTTCATCTGAAACTGCTGAGAAGCAACCAGACACTAAAATATGACTGGTACGCTTAGGAATGCTAGTCCTAAAGAGACAACTCAATTTCTCTCACCATGTATCCTCCGAAGGCAATATGGCAGGTCGTCTTTACTATTTACAGCTTTATAGCACGATGTAATGTAGCCAAAGTTGCTCGTTTTCTGTATCCGATTGGGTGGTGGCAGTGGTTCCAAAGGAAAGAGACTGTGGTAGCTGTCCACTTCTGCAGGAACTGCTACAATCAGTTTATACACAGAAATACATTAGGTCCCAGCTGACTTGGAGAAAGTTACTGAGTAGCAGAGAAAATTAAAATGACTTTCACTAATAGGTAAATTATCTCCACCATCTTTTAGGTGCATGTGAAGTTAAAGTTCACTATTTTTGCTTTAATACCAACACATTGGTAGGTTCCTAGAAGTGATCCCACAGAGCTAAAATTACTATCTTTGAAAAAAGTGTTATATCAAGTAAAATCAACAGAATAGATGCACAGTTCCATCTGCTGTCTTCTCATCTACATTAGAAATTCACCCTTATGAATGGTATTTCTTTGGTGTTTTTCCTACACTGATTCAATAATAGGCACCAATTTCCAGGCAGACTTCATACCATAGTAAGAACCCCATTTTCATCAGAAAAAAAAAAAAGCAACTATCAGTCTTATGTGTTTTCAAATACTGGTTTAGAAAACGGGAAGAGCTGGAGGTTTACAAATCAGATTAAGAGATTACCTTCACACTTCATCTGGATTAAAACACTAAACTGCATTTTTATAAACTGCATCATTGTTATATTATGCACACAGTTGAGAAGGTACAGCAAGTAAAAACTGTTCAAATTAAGCTGAACATAAACTCCCCAAAAGCCAAAAAAAAAAAACCAGTATATGGTTCTTTTGCCTGACAACTAGTACAAAGCCTTCTCTCATATACCAGCCAAGTCACTTCAAAACAAACTGCTTTGCTAGTTTAGATACAACATTTGAAAAATATATGCATCATTTAAAGACATACCTAATATCTATCAAGTAATACAAAACTGTTCTTCACAAGGCTTTACTGCCTTAATGATGTTTTCTTTCTCAGCAATTTGAAGTACTCCTAACCATTAAGGAGTTTCAAAACAGAAGAAAATTACAATAAAAGCAAAAAGAATAATTTACATTTCTTGAATTTTGCATTTGGTTAACCACGGCTCAGGCTAATGATTAAAGCCCCATAAAAAATTAAAAACAGTTGGCATTTTTTGCAAGATTTTATTAATACAGATGATTGAGATGGTTGCAGAAAAACATGTTCACTGTTTTGAGTTTTGAGAAACACTTACTTACCAGGAATATCAGCCTGATCAATCTGGGCCATAGTTATTAAGTGTCTGTTGATGAGTTCCTTAAGGAAAAATTAAGTTAAGTTTTGAACATTATAATTTGGCTCATTACTTCTGATAATTCAAGAATACACTGTCTTTGAAGTACTAGCTACCCGTACTAAAATAGCCAATTGATGCAAGTGTCTAGGGCAGAGGGTCAGAAGACCACTAGCTGGAAAATTTGAATGGTAAAATAAAACTCTTGAAGGAGCTTCAAAAGACATTTGCTATAGCTGGCACTGAAAAAGGCACCTACTACAGTAAAGCTGAAATGAGTAACACTCACAGCCAGCCTTGAGATGATGAGCCCTGAGAAGAGCTCTTCAACTTACATACATTGCATACACTTTCATTTCAGTGGGAGACTTTAAAACTGAATAGTATTGCAGCTTAAAATAATGCTACAAAAATAAACCCATGCACACCAAAAAAACACATCAGTAATAGTACTGAGCTAAACAGTAAATCATTGCATGCAGATTAGATTGCAGTCATATATGTTGTAACTCACCCCCACTCTCTGTTGTACTTCACCTACTACAAGATTTGATTTTTCAAATTCTCCACAGGGAAGACTGACTGCAGAGATTGCAAGTGTCTATTTCTCTTCTACCATTAGCAATTTTCTATTTGTTACCAAGATATGCATTTTTCCTTTAAACTCTCTACCATCTTACCTGTCTGAGCTCATCTGCCATGAAGAAGGAAGGTGCATTTGCTTTTGGCTGCATATAAGCAACATGAGGAGCAGCTGGATGGTAGATGTGATAGTTTGGAAAAACCTAAAAATAAAATATTTCAAGAAGCTTTTTAAAGTCCTTAAGGATAAGAGAAATGAAGTGTTTTATCACTTTCAGCTCAAACTACAGAATTACAAAATCCTCATGTACAGTACAAGATACAAATACATTGTCAGATACGTTACAATTTTTATGTGGTATTCACTTCTCATGATTTCAAAAGAGAGGGAGGTATATATGTATGTACATAGTTATTTTAACAGTTTTGTAACTGCCTTTTCCCCATCACTGTAAATATAAGACCTATTTAACCTATCAAAAAAAAATCTGACTTCTTGATGTTTTCTCATTATGTATGTGTCCACTGAGACATACAGAATGCTTTCTTGCCGTTGCTGTGTTAAAACCCCAGAAAGCTCTACACAGTTGTACATGAAAATTATATAAAAATTTCTCTGTTCTTTATATTTCAGTGATTTTTGGGGAACAACTAAAAGGCCTAATCTTCATACAGAATAAGCGGTTTATAGCATTAAAAATATCTGTAGTATCTACCAATTCAGCATTTCCAAACTCCAGACAGTTGTGCATTGAAAGCTGACATACCATTCCTGTGAGAGGTGCTGGAGTTGTATCAGTGTAGAAGTATGTTGTTCCACCCACTGTTTCCTTCTGGATCACCTGGCCAGTAGATGGAGGCTGGGAGACAGCGTTAGTGACAGACGCAGAGGCACTAGTAGGCACCATATAGTTTGCTGGGTTAGGAGTATGACTTCTTCTTCGAGGAGCAGGAGATGTATGAGGAGTTATTTTGGGAGAATGAAGAGGAGAAGATCCTGCTGACAGTGACATTCCTTAAAGAAACATAAGAAGATGTTCTTGAACAAATCTGTCATCAAAAAACCTTAGCAATTTCAGAAAAGCAGCCTCCACTACCAACAATATTCTGAGCAGGTGAGACACTTAACTCTTCATATAGATATAGAAATCCCTGAGAGATAAAACAGTAAGAGCATGACTGAATAGCTAATACTTTCCCAAAAATCACTGCTTAGTGTAGAGAGGTAGGGCTTGGGAACTTACAGTATACACAGGAAGAACTGAAATGAAAAACATAAAAGTAGCTGAAAGTCAAAATAATGCTGTGTCTAAAAGACAGTTCATTCAACTGCAAAAAGATAAAATACTAATGATTATATAAGCGAATGTTTACTTAACAGTTACATGAGCAGTCAATGGAGTTTACCTAGCTATAACTCACTTCAACTAATTACACATGTACCTTTTATTAGAACTCCACAGCTATGAATGTCTCCAGTAATACAGCACACAAGTAAGTGTGTTAATAATACACAACATGCTACTATTAATAACTTCAGGGTAGTAGTTAACTATTTTCCTGCAATTATTAAATTCAAAAGTCATCCTAAAAGATCTATGTAATATGTAAATGTAGGTAACATCTCATGATATGAAGCCTATTAAGCATTCCTGTTGGGATTTTCTAATTTATTTGAAACTATTTTATTGGCTGGTGTTCACCTTCAACATTACAGGGGCAACTCCACTGAGGTCTGAGAAACTCTGCTTCTAAACAAAGTGCATCAATGAGAAAAACAAGGGTAACTTTTTTGCACGCACACTTTTTAGTTACCAAACAGTCTAATTACTTCAATAGTTATATTGCATGCAGAATTTTCAGATTTGCTTATTAATAAAAATTAGGTGTAAAACAGACATTCCGGGGTGCTGCTAAGGAAGAGAACCCTTCAAAAAACCTCCTTGTACAGTTACTTACTAGTAGAAGATCTGACATATTCAGGTGTTCAGATTAACACCAAGGAAAACATCTTTGAAAGTTATTATTGCTCAGTTCAGACTGGCACGTACTTTCTCTTCTACACAGTCAGAATTGTACTAGTCATACTAAATAGTTTTCTTGAAAGAAGATACACAGCTTTCACATTTAACATTCTACTGACAGCTGAGAATTCTTCTCTAATTAAGAATTGTTAGTTATTACTCAGATATTTGATTAAATTAATTCTGTAAGCTCTAGTAACCAGAGTAATTTAAGCAAATATCCAACCAATGAAATGAAGGCAAATTTTTTTTGCATACACCCTTTTTAGTTGCATAAACTAGTTTATTTAACTTTAATCATGAGTTACTGTATGCAGATTTCTCAAAATACACCATCAGTAATGTGTAGGAGTGATTTCACACTCGTATCATGTCCCTAGAGTAATCTCATCCCTCCCACATTTTATTTTTTTCTTTTTTAAAACAAAAGACAAAAGCAAATAAGTTTCAGTATTAACAACTAAGCAGTAGCTTGGGAAAAATTACTTTGAAGCAATATTATCCTAATGATATTAACAGAATATTTGTAACCTTTCATTTAGCTCCTCTCATTTACTCCTTTAACATCTCAAAAACCATGTTTATTAATTCAGCACAATTCTCTTTTGATCCTCAAAAGTGAATAGTTCTAACAAAATGAACAAGATTTTTAAATGTAACTGTGGTAAAATCACATGCCTTTCTTTTTAATTGTGTCTTTTATGCCATTTATTATTTTTATAAAAGTGTAGAATATAAGAATATGAAAGGAAAAAGTCTGCACTTTTCTAGGCTAGAACTTTGCTTTATATTAATACACATACATGTGTGTACACACGCCTTATAGATAAGCAATATTGTAGAATATTGCTAATTAGTGTACTAACTTAAAGAGTGAATTATAATAGGCACCGCTAAACAGTTACATAAATAGTCTCCAAAAAAAATCTGCTCAGAAATTAACTGTATGACTGTAAAATGTTACATATTTTGAAAGCACCAATTTATTCTACAAAGGAAAGTAAGACTTCATTAAGGTAAAAGTTACCTTGAGTGACTGAGTAATACTTCAACACTTCAACAGCTACTGTAAAGATTGTTACATTTTTAACATAAGACTAAAACACAAATGCATTCTTAATTCACTGGGGAAAAGATCAATTTCAAAGGAAATAATGCATTAATATTAAAAGCCAAAGGATGATTAAAGTGGCCATTAAACTGAAGTAACTCTACTGTTTATCATATCTAAGAGTTCTTTTCATCTACGGAAAGTTACTGACATGTCTTTTTCACTCTATTCCAATAAAGCAGTATTAACTGAAGTCCTTTCAAGCACGTTATCTCAACCCAGACAGGAATAACTGGCTTCAAGAATAACTCAATAAAACAGCCAACTGTAGGGATCACGAAATAAAAACTCAGCAGCCTTCATATATATTGACGATACATATGAACTGAAGGCCTCTCTGCTTTAAAATAAACACTGTATGTACTAGACAGTAAGTAGTACCTTATAGAAAAGTGAAGACTTGCAACATGCTAAAATTATACCGCGACCTTCTACTACAAGTTTCCCAGAAGAAAAAAGATCCCTAGTGGCTTTTAGCAGACCCTTTTCCAACTTCCACTTTAAGGTTTACTTTTTTAAAAAATTTATTCCTTCCAAAGAATAGTTACACACATAAATCCTTCATGTCTTTGCACAGGTATTAATGCAAGATTGAAAGAAAAGGATCACAGCATCACACAAATCCTTTCACATGGCCTTCCAATCTAGTTAGATCTCATTTTGAAAGGACATTGAGAGTTCAGCAAAAATCATCTGGCAGGCAGAACATATGGCCTCCTCATTTGCCAATACACATAGTGAGTTCAGGAGATGAAAGAAGCTTGACTAGAGTTTGGTTTTATTCTACTATAACAATATACTACTCATGCTACAAGAGTTTTGCTCCTAGCACCATGGTGGGTATGGACAGGCTGAGACAACAAATACTGAAGGTGATAGATTCTTCTGAGAGACTTGCATTGCATTCTGCACAATCTAAACTATTGAAAGCCCAGTGTAACAAAAAAACCTTAACAACCTTAACAAAAAATTCTTAATACAGTGAAACTTATACACATTTAAGTACTTAAGGCAGCTAATAGAGTGCACAAACTCAAGTAGATCTCACCAACTTCATTAGTTTTTCAACCAGTTAAAAGCATACTAAAATTAATATTTAATTATAACAAATAACATTAGAGGAAAATAAAGGAAAATAGTTATATTAACAAGTGATTATATATTCCAACTGACTCATACTCAAGGAAAAAGATGTTACTAAACATACAATAGTAACAACAGAACCACACCTTACAGAATTAGGCTGGTTTTAATAGCACAGCTTATATAAATGCCTATTCACTTAAGGGCGCTAAGAAAAAATGAGTTTTTAAAAATCTGCTTATGATTTACAGCTATATACATACACGTGTGTATATATAAGTATACATATTTACACATGCATACATATCTCTCTCATATCAGTGATCTTGACAAATAACATTAAGCTTTCCCTATGAGAGGGTTTAAGATTCCCCTATATTAAAATTCAAATGTCAACAGGAATACTATGACAGACATCAAAAAGCCTGTTTCAAATTGTCCCTCCTGAGACTTTCCTACCAGCAAAGGCAGTTCTTCATTCCTTGTCTTGGGGAATCTTAATACACTTAATGAAAAAGTTAAGTACAATCTTAAAAGATGAACTGCAAGGGGAGGGCTTCTTTCACCTTTATATCTAAAAAGAGGTGGCACGGTGGGCAGCTGTCATGGTGTCACACCAACATGGAAATGGTTGTGGGATTTGAAGATCTCTTCCCAACATTCACAGTGATTGTGCAGGCTACCTACACACACCTGCAGCTCCTGATGCTATTCTTTTTCCATAAAGAGAGATCATACTCACATATCCCTCTTTATTCTTATATTTTCATTTCTTGCCTTGTTTATTTTTGAAGTTTCATTGTGATTGAGGAAAGGGAAATGGCAGACTTTGAGCACTGTCTCAAATGCATGTCAAAGACATTTTATGAGATTAATGTTTCTAATAAAGCTTTGTAGCACACAATGTATTTGAATTAAAAGCTAGGTTGTATTTTGAATCTGAGAATTCAAACAGATAAAATCAGGATTGAAGGGCATTAAGCATGATCTCTTAATGACTCAGTACCTACAACTTTTTGATTTAATGAGAATTCACAACTTAGGCAGGATTTCATTCAGCTCACGTGTCAGCTGGCCTACAAATCCAAAGGTTTAAAAAAAAAAGTTTTGCCTACAAATTTGCTAATTTACAACCATATCCCTATGTCTCTAATGCTTATAAGACATTCAGAGGTCAAAAAATAAACATTTAACCACTTTAATGTTCTGTACTTCAGAGATACCCCAGACTACTAGGTAAATTTTGAAGAATGACAAAGCAAAATACGTTATGATATCAGATGATTTCAAGAACTTAAAGTAGCATCCTTAAATTCATTAACTATTTCTTTTTATTGTAAGCTTTCTATCATGTCATTAGCATTGCAGCTGTGTAGTTTCAATTTAATTAAATATGCTTCACTGCCTAAACAATTTGAGTCATCAATTTTCCTCTTCAGTTTTAATTGGGAAAAAAAGATAATTTTAGAGTCTCTTTGCCTTCTTCTGTTCTTACATTATTCTGGAATGGCTGCAGAACTTCATCTGCACAATATTTGATCTAGGAGGCTGGAACAAGCTCTTGGGGCCTTCAGCCACACAAACCACCTCAGCTGGAAGTGTTCCATCTCCAGCTGGGGCTGTGGGCTCTGAGAACTACACTCCTGCAGCTCATCACAAATGGAGACCTGCCAACTGGACACAAGCACTTTGCTGTTGCTTCCATCAGTGAAAACAGCAGCATTCTTTAGGTATAACCCAGATATTTTTCACTATAGGGTGCAATACATCTGTTCTCTCTCAAGTTCATCACAGCAATGATGTCTTATCACTTTGATGACATTCATGAATTTCTTTCATACACTGCGTTGCATATTTTAATGACATTAATACTCAAATACAGCTACACAGGACTGGGCAAGATAAGCTTGTTAGCAAAAGTGCTATTTGAAGACTGTCAACTTCTTACAAAATTTCCCACACAGATGACAAACAAGGTGTGTTTGCTAGCAAGGAAAGGGATGAGCAATAAGGTAGTATTCAGGTGAGTTTACAGAAAAAGCGTTTGGAAATGGTAAATGAGATCTATTTACAACTCTTTGGTGAAACAGTTTTCTCCCACCACTTGTGTAAGTTGCATTTTATATTACTCTATTTCCATATTCTGTAAAAGGCCACCAAGATGAACATGACTGTGTTGAGATTACCCTAGAAAGCACTTACATAAGTAAACACATCAATGTAGGAGTAACCTTCTTCCCTGCTACATTCTAATTCATACATCAGGCATGGATCCAACAAGTTATCCACTCAAGTGTTTTAGGTTACCCCTGTCATATTTTTCAGTATTTCTGCAGTACTGTTGACAAGACAGGCAGAACAAATATTTTCCAAGGACAAGAAATACTAGATGTCAAAAGTGGTTTTGATTTACACCTACCTTTAGGGAAATTTCAGACATTAGATATATGAAAGAACTTATATTTTTCCATCATCAAAATGGAAATCAAAGGACTGCTTTCATAATTTACCTACTTTGTTATGGGTGAATAAAACTATGGAAGTCTTAAATACTCCTACTACATTTCCTTATTTCTCATGAAATTTTGATTTCCTCCAGTACCCTGTAAATTACAACGAGCAATCTTAACCTCACATAAACACTTAAATCTGCAAAGTTGTTCTACTGGAGAGTATGCACTCTTCAACTAGAAGGAGACTTATTTTTATTGAGAGGAAAATTCTTATGAATTCTTTATATAGGTTTCATTTGAACTTGTTTTCACTTATTGAAAGCTAACATATCTCAACAAGTTTTTCATGACAACTTGAGAATGTATTTCAATATTTTTTTATTCTGTTATCCACCATGATCTAAGTGGTGACATTTCCCCACACAAACATACTACTTTCTTATTTAAGAGCCTAATTTTTTAGAAAGAGCACCTCCTAGCTCACCTTGAAGTAACAGGAATTTCTGTGGATGGATCCTGTTGACAGCTTTAATGTTGACATTTAAATAAAAATAAATGTCTCTGAGCAGTATTTACATAGGACACTTAGGTTCAGAGAATTCCACACTCAGTGAGAGAAGAAAAATTCAGAGAATCCAACGAAGATCCCTACTTCAAACTATATTTTCATTTTAGTTATACAGGAAGAGCAGGAAAAAAAGCCAACTCTGACTGAAGTTAGCTCTTATGAATACTCCCCCATCCCTCTTGTCAATAAACAAACAATAGTATTTGAGGCTAGAAAGTATGCAGCATTGGTATCTATATTTCTAGGAGCTGAAATTGTTGTGCGAACTTCTTTCATCAGTGTTACTTATCCTTTCAAGTATTACTTACAGATAGTAAAGAAATTGGACTGTGAAGGATCCCTCTGAGACCCCACTGGACACTTTCCAAAAGTAGATCATTTTACTGTATTCTATTTAATCCTTTATACACTTTTCAATCCAGGTGACAAGGCTGAGAGGCATATAAACACAACAGTTTTCCAATAAGACGGTACAGCACAATATAGGATCAAGCAGACAGTACCACAACATGTTCATTTGGTCAGCAGAAGTATCAAAGTATCAATCCCTTTCCCAGCCTGCTCTGGTATGTCTTTACATGCAAACTAAATGCTGGCTTCTACTGATGCCTTGAGAGGCTACCTCAGAGTGTCATATTGACACTGGCATCAAGGAAGACTGGCATTCATTTTAATAAATGGTAATTGCCAATAGATGTTTTAAAAAATCATTTACAACATTTGTCCGTCTGCCTTTTAGCAATTACCTAATGCTTCTAAGTAGCCACAAGGGCCTGCTGGAGATTTAAGTACATACAGATACTCATTAAAGAATCTGCACTGGGAATATCCAGATTTGCTGATGGCTATTATTAAAAATATTTTAATTTTATTTAAGCAAAATTATTAGAATTAAGTTAACATCTTAAGAACACAAAACTAAAAGATCCATGAAGGGCTTGAACTTTTTAAATGTGTAAAAAGACCTGTCACTCAATTACATGACTGCATGGAGCACATTTCAGTAGGAGTTTTAAACCTGGGAAATAACTATAAATTGGTCTTAAAAGTGAGATTACATGTGACAGATACAATAAAAAATTAACACTATTTTGCATGGTACAGTATTATAGAATTAGCTTGTCTTCTACATTGTGTTTTTAATCCAGATTTTTAAGTTCTCATATGCACTCATTAATACTGCAAAAAATTACTTCTACATCACACAGTCTTGAAACAAACAAAAAAGAGCACACTGCTGTGCAGTAAACCATCATATGCATTGTAGACTACAATGCATTTCTAGACTATGGGTAGTTTAAATCATCTTCAGGTACTGCTCTGGCAAGAACCACTTAGGACACAGTATATGGTAATTCAGGAACCCTTTACCCCAAAAAGGGCAGAGTAAGTTGTTAATTTCAATGCTGCTGTGGCTGAGCAGATTTCACAGCTTGCAGTGTCATTTCCATACTACTGGAATATAAATCCAAAGTTCCTCGGCTTTTTAATGACTGCCTTAAAATTAAGAGCTAAAGTAGGCGGTAGCTACATTTATACTGATAAATCTGATAACTATATATATAGGGTTACATTTGACAAAACAAACCACTGTACTAGAAGTCATTACTCTCAGCTTACCTGGTGCTAGCCCAGCAGTAGCAGGACTTCCCATGGAGGGGTGAGAGAACAAGGCTTGAGAGAAGGCAGACATACTTGACTGGGATACATTACTCAGCCTGGAGGTTGAGCCTCCTTTAGGAATAAACTCACTTGCAGAAGGATTTGGTGTCTGTTTAAAAAAAAAAATAAATTAAATGTTTATTTTAAATGAGAAGGGATGGAGAATGCCTATTTGGCAGAAAATACTTTCTAGAAAGGCCTACTAGTACAGGGGGTATTTTCAAGGTACATACAGCCTGCTGATGAGAACAAAGAATACTGGAAATTGGTCTGCATGAACAAATTTAGACATGTTTTTAGCTTATGTCTTAAGTGGCATAAGCCAACTTTCCATATGAGCAGCTGGTCTACAAATTCATACAACATTTTGCAAAAGGCTTTCCATAAGCATTACAAGTTGGAGAACAGACTTGACACTAAGAAAGCTTTGCCACAGCTGCACACTGACTGTTCCCCACGACTTCAGCAATTTCATCTCAAACTAACTAAGAATTTCAAATTACAGGAGTAAAAATTATTCCTACTAGTAAAGTCACCTCTGACTCTATTTCAAATAGATCTATATGTTCGGGGTTTTTAGTGAAGTTAAATTCTGCTTTAATTACCTGTTTCATCTATCTAGCACCCTTAATAATGTAGTCTAATTTGGTGCCACAGAAAAAATAGAAGCAGAATGATGGTCAAACATCAGTATTTGTTAGTACATAAACACTCAAGCAATTTTTAATTTCTATTAAAATCAGTGCACACACTTTTGTAGTTTGGGATTGTGGTGTTTGTTTTGAGGTGAGGTTTTTGTTTGATTTGGGGTAAGGGAGGGTTAGAAAAAGAAAATCCCAGTTAGAGCTCAAAAGGCAAAAAGCTTATCACTGGACAGGCAATTACAAATTACAAGAGTGGAACAAAAATTACATTAAGCCAAAAAAATAAAATTACTACATGAACACTCCGAAAAGCTTGAAGATTATTAAATCACAGGATTTAGTTTATTAAGTAATCTGCAGAGTACCTCTCAAAAGTGTCTAAACAAGTTAGGTGAAATAAGAAGACAGCAACAGCTCCCAATAGACAAGGGTTATCATTAAGATAATCCATAATGGTTTTTTACAGAAAATTATACTGGACTACCTTGGTTTCAGACAGTTTTAAAATGATCAAGTACATCAATTGTTAAATTACCAATATTGCTTTTGCCAATATAAAGCGGCAACAGAGAAGGTAAGTTAGTGCCAAATTAGAAGTGAAGTGCGAATATCAATTTAGACAGTGAAGAAAGTATTTGAAAAGAGTTTCTGTTACTTGTGTTTTAATACCTTTATTTGAATATTTCTGCCAAATATCATAGTATTAATGTATTTCAATGCACTGAAAAAGAAGATTCTCAAAGTTGTAAAATTAAAGAAGATACCCAGGTTTAAAAGCAAATAGCAAAAATATTCTGCCTCTGATCACGCAGTAAATTTTAACCACCATCCACTTTACATCAGCTTTATCACCTTATTTGTCACCTTACATGTGCATGTTTCTGAATATTCAAGGAACAGCTACAAGTAAATGCGTAAATTGTGAAGTAAAACATATTTAAATGGGTAAAGAGTTCACATGAATTTTAAAACTCTTTAATCAGAGTTAAGGAAAACATGTTAATATATACACTAATACAAAACAAGTAAGTTGAATTATACAGACTGAAAACACATAACTGACACATTTATACTCGAAAGGTAATATTCTGGACTCCTCCTCATTTAGGTACAGGAATAACTAAGAATGGTGTTCCTCTAGACAAAAACTGGCATGCAAGTATTCAGCAAAATCTGCTCTGAAACTGGAGAAAATTACAGAGGTGATAAAGGGTAAAGTAGAACTTTTCCAAACAGAGCTAAACAGTCATCAAACAAAACAACTGCAAGAGCAAGGGACAGAATTTGTATTATCTTGCTAAAAGAAGGTAATTCCAAAAAACTACAAGATCCACATTTTTCCACTGCTAGAAGTAGCAATGACACATCCACAGCTCTATCACATCTAAATACTGCATCAACCAGGCAACAAGGGCAGCACGTGGCATTAGGTTTGAAGCATGCAAGCAGAGACAAAGACACCTTTTGGAATGGTCTCAGTTACCTTCTGAGAAGGTAACAGACTTCCCTAGAGCAACTGAGAGAGTTCCCAAAATCCCATCCATGGCATTCTGGCTAAACTCTTACCATTTTCACCTACTGATTCAAACAGCTCCTACATCTGCAAATGCAACTCCAACGCATTCTGCAAATTTTTATGGACCAGTTTTCATCTCTAAAAGGTACTTACTAAAAGTTATCTATAACCATCAAAAATTTTAAATGCAACTTCACTTTAAGAAAGAGCTCCACTTGAACTGGTAGGTGTTTAACTTTATCCAAATGAAAGAGTCAAATCCAGGAATCTGCTAGGGCTGACCTGGTTTATGCTGCAGAGTTACAAACAGCAATGGGTCACGTCAGATGGAAATTCAGTTTCATTCCATTTCTTGATACCACAATTCGAGATGAGCAAAGCCAGGCAAGATTAAGTTGTTTGTATATAACTTTGATGAAAATGTTGTATATGAGTAAACAGCTTTGATTTATGAAGACAGACCCTATACTGTAACAGCCTTTTTTACTTCTCTATGATATTACAGACATGAAGCTGCAATCCAAGACTTTCCCCACTGGTAAAAAAAGTGATTTAACTTTTGGTTACAATTTTAAAATACCCTTCCATCTTCAAGTTGTTTTCTAAATACAGAAAAACACTCAAGTTCCACAGTCACTAACCAGAATAAACTAATCAAAGTAATGCAGTAAATTCTAGTGATTGATGGTCAAAACTAGCAAATACTGTCAGACAATTTGAAGTCTAAGCCCCAATTCACATTTAAATTCATTACATATTCGTGAAGCTGCAGTTCTTAAAAGCTTTTATGCTTTTAAAAACATTTTATCTGAAGTAAAATATTTTTCTGAAAACAGTTTTCTTCCATGAAAATAATTAAAATAATGAGGCCAGACTAGGTGACTAAATGGAGGGAATGTAATATTATTATTAGCTCTTAAATATGTAATATTTTAATTACTTTTAAATCTTTGTAGATAACCATTTGGCAGCAATGACCATGCAAACATGCCAAAATTAGAAAACCACATTTTTAATGGCCAATGATTCAAAATACTATATTCTTGGCCTGAAAAAACCCCTACTTTCACTCTGTCACACATAATACAAAGTATAAATTCCACTTTTAGCTTTACATTTGGATCAATGGTAAGCTTGAAAATCTGTTTAAATGGCAATCATGCTTTAGAACCCGACAGAGTATTCTTACAGTTTTTCCATTAGAGTCCTATCAAACTTCCCAAGATGACATAAAAAAAATTAGAACTTTTATAAGAATGAAAATAACCTTGATCTTCTTAGTGAAAACATTTTCTTTGTTCTGTATTATGTTTAAATTTTGCACAAGTACAGCTTTTAAATAAATTTCATTTCATTTAATTAGTAATTAATTATTCATCTTAAAATAAAGTAACTTATTCATACTAGATGAGGCCTAAAATTTTAAGTCAGAATAAAACAGGATTGGTAAAACGTCGCCCCGAGTTTTCCTGCTTTTCAGTGTTTGCAATTTTGTAGTGGAGATTCTTGCAGCTTCATGTAAACTATGTATATTTAGACTTGATCTATTTTGTTCACATATTTCTCCTCTGGGAGGAGAAATATGATTGACGGTGATGTTCACCAACGAGGTCAAGAAGGTGGCAACCTGTGCAGCTTCTTTTGCCTTCTTGTCAAAGTGTATACAAGATGGAGTCAGAAAATTAAAATAAGAGCTTTCCTGCCTGATCTTCTGCTGTCTGCCTCATCCTTTGTGTGTCCAAAAGTGTGACAGTAAAATATGCAGAGAAAATGGGTATTGAAAACTTATCAATCTTCAAGAGTAACCAGAAAAATGGACATGCAAGAATCATGTAATGATTATGCAATACTGTGATGTTAAAAAGTAGCAAATGTATTTCTAAATCCAAAACAATAAAAAAAGCCTACTAGCACTGCCTGCACTGTGTTAAATAGGCCTATTTTCAGTTTCAAATGCAAATGTCCCATAAAAAAGCACATATAAACTTTGAAAATGCTAATCAACATATTTTCAATGAACAGCATTAAAGAGAAGGAAGTACAGCTATGTCAGCCACCTTATGTATTTCTAGCAAACCACCTAAGGTAACTTCTAACTTATACCTTTGCTAAAATTGCCAAAATTCCCTTTTCCACTCAACCTTGTCAACTGAAATCTCATCCTCCTCCTTCCAGTATATTAATAAAGATGCTGTCAAACTAAAGCAGTGAAGCAACTTCCCAAATTATAATCTGAATACCTCTATCATGCATCCTCAGAATGATTGCATGAAGAAATTTCATCTAAATACCTTGTTTTCAGATTCTTTATGACCATGCCTCTTTTCAGTCAGCTTTGCAAAGAAACTTCCAAAGACAGACCACAAAACTGAGTCCATCCAGCTCCACTTAGAAAAACAATTCCTAGACTTCTGTACATCAGAGTGAAAAAAAATTTCATAAAACACATAAATAAATACAGTCCAAATGAAGGCTGATTATAGCCATGATGCAATTACCAAGGATGGAACCAAAAAAGTACAAAAGGAGGCCAGGACTATTAAACAACTCATTTGTGTCACCAGTCAGCTCAGACTTTGGTGGCTTTTATGCTTTTACAGGTATTAAAAGGAAATAAAATTAAAATATAGCATGGAGGGGAAGAAATAAAATATTCTGTGAGGACCACAAAAAAAACCACCCCAAAACAATTCAAGGCTCCTTAAAAGAAGGTACAGATGGAAGCAAAGAGCAAGCCAACAATCTAAGCTGAAGACCATCCCTGGAAGGACCACACAGCAGCATGTGGCATTACTGTACATTAAGGAGTTGCACATAACTTCTGTAATACAGAAATAAAATCAAAATTCCCATTTCATCAACTATAAGCTGCGATACATACGATTTCTCTTTATGCTCCTCAGTGATAAACTTGTAAGGCCCCACTGCTGCACTAATCAATAAATGAATCCTCAAAGTGCCTTTAAGTCTGTACTTAAAGCGAGATGGAACACAGGGATGTACAAGTTATGAAGCCTTTGGAAAACCATGCAGGGATCCCACAGAAATACTGGAAGCCACTCTTCTCCCTCTCATTTCTCATCCAGCATCTCTCAGTACAGCTGTACAGCAGCAGCAGCAACACCACATCAGCTTCAGAGGATGTAATAGTGCTTCATTAGCTTGGTTCTGGTTCCATATACAACCAAAGCCTAAAGCCAGCTACCTAACTCAAAAAGTAGGCCAATCTCATTTGATTTTAGAAGGATGTGCTAATGTACTTACCATGCTAGAAACTGGATACGAGCCTTTTTGTTCTCTTTTTATGTTCTTCACTTCCAAATTCATGCTGATCTGTTCTGACATCCCAAATTACATAATCATGTAATGGTTACAGAAAACCACCACTAACCCACACCCATACTATAAAGCAGGGCACTCCTTTACCACTCTGTTTTTGGCATAGTTTTCATATCTCTTAGGAATACAGAAACATGCAGAAGTCTTTCTTGAGCTTAACATGTTGCTATTTGGTTCTTGATGGGTTTTGGGGTTTCTTTGTTGTTTTTTTAATGGGCAGAGGTTCTATATGAGGAGATTCACCTTACAGAGGATTGCTGCAATTCCTCCAAGGATTCCTTGCGAGCCACAACATCAGGAAAGGATGCATTTTGTGATGGCAGAGAAACCAAGAAGACCTGGGAGGTCGCCAGGGCCTTCAAAGCAGATCTTTCTATTCCACCATTTAATTGGTGTAACATGCTATATTATAATAATTACTGTGACAAGTCATCACATCACTACAACAATAGGCTCTAATAAATTTCATTTTACCAACATTATTAGTTAATTTACTCTACTACTCTTGCAGAAGAATTAAGAGTCAATTTCATTAAAACGGGGTAAAATTTGTTGGCTAAAGATTTATTGGTCTATAAACCAGAACACAGGCTCAGACAAAACTATTAGCGAATCTTGTTACAACTGGCAAGTAGATCTCACTAAAAAGTAAACTTTAAAATTAGATTTGGAATATCTTCATGTTTCTTTAACAAAAATTCTCCAAAGTACTGTAAAAACATCTAAAATTTTACGTCTATGCTCCTAATGCAACATACTTGAAAAAATTCATTTCTATGATTGTTTCTTGAGCAAAAAAATGATCAGTTATTGATGGTGAATAAGAACTAATCTGTATAACTAAAATGTATCTATTCCTACTATTTTAAGGAGGATTACCATTTGCTACTATAATATATATCACATGGTAGTATAGTAGCTCAGGACATTTCCTAATATAAGGTAGGATACATCACTATAAAACAAACTTTGATTTGGGTATTTTGCTTTCTTAATACACAACCCAGAGTATAATTCACTCTGCAGACTCCACTTTTAATCATGTAAGTATAACACCATACTTAAACAAAAGAGATCTGGATTATAAATTCATAGCCATGCAGGAGAAACAGTTAAATTATTTTACAGTGCAAGTTTTAACACTTTTCCTTCTTCAGTCTCGCAAGACTCCACAGTTTCTCTTCAATCCCTTCTGTTTCTCCTCCAATTCTATTTATTATGGCTGGCACATCCTTCTGTTCATATTTCCACCACATGTGCATACATACACATGGTTTGTTAAAGCCCACATCTCTACAGGAAGTTGTGCAACCTCAGAAAGCACAGGGACCTCGAGCTTCCTTCCCTTTGCCACACTTTGAACACCACTTCAGACTGCAGGTCTGAGAAGGTACTGAGAAGACAACTGCTCCTGGTGAGAAGCTTCAAGTTTCAGGCTACTGCCTCTCCAGCCTCCAAAAGCATTAAGTTCTTTTGCTTCTCATCTAAATGGAGTAGACTAACAACAAAGCTTGTTGCATCACTGTACAGCAAGAAAACAGAGGACAGGAGTGCAAACAGGACCTTTTCTGCCCTTTGATGTCCACCTGAAAACTAAAGAACAATTTTCTGATTCTCTCTTCTCAGAACAACTGTCTTTAATTACAGCTTACATCCACTGTTAGATACGATAAATTCAGTTTGTCAATCTTCTCTCCCTTCAAAACAGTCCTGCTTCACAGGGTCTCACCATTGTCCTTCAAGCTTACCTGGTCCTTCTACCAATGTATCCCTTAAGATTCATCTTTTCTTCATCAGTGGCTTATGCTGCTTCCCCAGCAGCAAAAGCACCAAGACAGACTGAAGGTCCAAATGTCCCTAAACAATGCAGCACCATGCTGCCTACATCACACTGCCCATGACTGCTCATTTCAGTAACACAGAGATGTCCAAACATCAAACAATGCTAAACTAGTATCAGTGTGGAAAGGAGCTCGTACAAGCATCATGTTGGCCCTCACATGGCAGAAATTCAATGAACTAAAAGAAAATCCTAAAGTGCCACAAGTTCAAATTATAAGTCTGTTATCAATTTACCCAGTTCATTCACTTAGAAAACACCAAAAATAACATAAGCATCATAGGAAGACTAAAATAACAATATCTGAGGAATCAAAAGCACTACACAGGTGAAAACAGTATTAGCAGCAGTGGTGCAATTCCCACCACTGTAATAATCTCCATCTAAACTCCACTTTAAGGGACACAACACAGATCCATCCTAGGCTGGAATTATTCTTCATTTTCATCCCAAGGATTACCTGCTACTTTGGTACAGAGATATTCAAACCCAGCTGGACCAACCCCCTCTTACAGAGCTGAAGAAGATTCAGGAATTAAGTAAAATAATGGCAAGAGTTGCATATATTTCTCAAACAAGTTGAGAAATATAAACTATCCCAACATAAAATTAAGAATTTATACTTCCTGATCACGATGACAATGTCTTCGAATTCTGTACTGAGGGCATCTATTTGCATTGTGTCAATCATTTAACAATCACTAATTTTACCAGCAGAAATCTTCCTCAGATGAGAATTAAAGGTTGTGGTTGTCTGCTTTTAGAATACATTAAATCATTACTTTTGCTCCTTCTCCTCAGATCAAGTAAAAGTATATAGCAAAATCAAGTAAAGTATATAGCTCAGCAGTGGGTGAAGATAATTAAATATCTCCAAATCACTCTCTTAGAGGACCACTATGCCTATTATGTGAAATAAGTATTTGATTTGATCTTAACTCATACCAGGAGTAACTCTAACATTTTCCAGAACTGAAAATAAAACATCCAAAATACTGAAAAAATGACTAGTAAAAAATAATTTTACCTGTAAATTGTTTTCTGTGACTCTGTTCCACCAAACCATATTGATGGGTACTCCTGTTTTACACCTGTCAGCCAGACAGCCAATAGGGTTCTTTGATTTTCTTGCTTTTGATCCCATCGGAACTATCCTCTCATCCAGCATCCCCAGTCGATACTTCCTGGGCTATGAAAAAGAAGGAGAGAAACCAGGCCACTCCTAACAACCCTCATCTAAAGCTACACTGAAATAGGTATTACACTGTGATATGATTCTGGATTGGTGGAATAGGAAACAATTTGCAAGTAAAATTTAACTGAGACTGTTTCCTTTCAATCCTGACTACCTGGTTATAATAAACAATGTTTTAAAAAATGAAAAAGAAAATAGATTTCATGGACTACTAATTATTTTTAAGCAAAGTCATCCATCACGAGTCAGCCACTGAAATATGCACATAAATTTGGAAATTCTGCCCAAATGAGAAATTGCTTTAAAAATTGTTTAAAAATATATATATTTTTTCAAAATAAATACCTTCAATCACATCATAATAATGAACACCTCCATTGAAATTTCTACCAAACAAATTTTAAATTCAAATTTGCCATGACTCATCTCCTGAAAATTTGCTTTTAAAAATCAGGTAGAACTGAGTAACCAATTGCAGCAGAACTCTGAGAAAAACACTTCTGCTCAGGTTAGTATTTGAAAAAATAACTTCAGCTACTGTCTTAAGTGAAAACAGACAAGAATTACTATGACAAATGCATTGGGAACTGTTATAAAATTGAGAAAAATAAAACACATTTGAGGAAGTTAACATGTAGGAATTACTTGCAACTCATTAACAGTGACATTTCTATTACACTGGCAATGATCGCTACAAATGGAACTACTTATAAAGAATAATACGAACATTAAATTCAAAAGGCACACTGTAAAAAAGAAAATGTTAAATACTTTCAAACAGGTAAAATACAGAAGTTTTCCAGATTTCTCTGTGCTTTCAAATCTATGTGTATCTACCTAGACAGTAAATATCATCAAAAGAAATATTTTAGCATTGATGCATATTTAGACAAGGGCCTTTAATGCCAATTACATCAAAAATTGGCTCAAACTGCAGGGGTTGGCTGGTTTTCTTTTGCTGTGGGGTTTTTTGTTTGGGCATTTTTATGTGACAGTGCAGCTATCACCTGGATATAGATCACTTGAAGTAATCAAAGCTTAACTTACTTTTATTCAGATATCTACTTCACCTAGCACCTTAGAAATCTTAGCAACATGTACCTTCATATACAGTTTAGAAATTATTCCTCAGGAAACAAGAATCTAACTGGAGAAGATTTCTCATTCACACAGAAACAATTTGTAAAACACAGGACAAAACTACCATAAAATGGCTGCAAAAACAAAACCTAAATAAAACCTGAGTAAAAGTTTCCTGGAACCTTTTAGGCTGAAAGCCTTGGAAAGAATTAAAACTCAGTAGAGTCAACAGTAGCTCAATTTGCCCAAGAAACCCAAACAAATCAATCCCTCCAAAAAACCCGCAAAACCCACAAACAAAACAACAAAAAACCCCCAAGGATACCAACATGGACTATGAACTAGCAAAGGCAATAAACTCCATGGAGGAGTTAACCAAACTTAGTAGCAATAAACAAGACTGAATTTTAGCATCCCAATTAGAAATTTGTGGCGGGTAGCACAAAGTCCTCCTGCAGTTCAAACACACACCTGATCACACCTGATCACAGTAAATCTAAATACTTGTTGTTTATTTGGAGAAACACTCAACTATTGGCCAACTAACATCAGTAAATCAGAAAGACTACTAAAATCCTAACCTGCAAAGCCATTACAGCTGAGAAGCTGGACATTAAAGCAAGACTGGACTTTAGTGCAGAGTTTGAATACAGTATGTATTTTTCTTAGGCCAACTACTGGAAGTAACATAATGAAGAGTAACAGTTTCCCTGGAAGCTTTCCCATCTCTCTCTCTCTCTGTGCTCTACCAAGTGCAAGGGCACAGTCTGCCTCAGACTACTGGACTACAAGCCAGTGCCCAAATATACTTCCATTCACAAAGAGTTCTTCTAATCTTCCATAATAACTGGTTGTCTACAAATATTTTGAAAAGGAGAACCAAAACAAAAGAGGAAATGAGCCAATCTGGAAGGCAGCTATTTTGGTCACAACAGGATTCAGATTCCAAACACAATGAAACTGTATTCTAAGGCTTTAGAAAGACCATATAGAGAGAAATATGAATTCGTGCTCCAGTAGCTCTTTACTTACTTAAATTAAAAAATGAAATTAAACACTGGATGAATCTGAAAAAAAACAACTTTTCCCTTTCACTACTTATCATAAAACATTAGGGGATTACTAGGTCAAGATTTCATTATTTAGGCAGACATTAGAAGATAGAACATACAATATTAACATTTGGAAATAAATTTTAGTCTATGTGCACCAAAGTCATTCTAAGTAACACTTGTTCTCAATGAGCAAACTTGGATCTGATTTAGAAATGCAGTCTGAATTTAAAGGGTATCAGAAAACAGTATCTGCCAAGAAGAGAGATTCAACAGAAGGGAATGCAAATAGATTGAAAAGTCTGAATAAGTGTATCAACTTTGCTATATCCCTGACCTCTACACAGAGCAGGAAATAAAGCAACACAAACTGTTCACCTTAAAATGAGCAAGAACTCATCAACCACTGATCATTTCTGAACATACGTACATACACACATACATATATATAAATATGCACATATATCTACCTAAAATACAAAAGGCATGACAATCTGGACTAATAAACCAAACTCTTATGCTTGGGGACTATTTCTCTTGGATGTTTACAAAAACAATTAATTTTTTCCCTTCCCTACAGTTTATGAGGTAAAAAAACCTGTTCAGGTATAGTAATTAATGGCTGCAAATGTTGACACGAGGTAGGGAACAGCTAACTACCTTTAATTGCTAGCAACAGCTTAGCTTCCCCCAGGGTGACAAGGGTAAGCATTTTCAACCAGAACTAATAATTATAATCCTTACCCTGCAGAACCAAGCTGCTGCCAGCAATTAATGACAGGAGCCTACTGGTTGGCAAAATCATTAGAAGAGATAAACCCCTAAAGTCTGCAAAACATTACACTTGAAACAAAAGAAAGCCACCCCAAAAACAAGTCCTTCCTAAGCAGCCTCTTCACATGAGAACACTATTAATGATGATTAACTTCACTAGCCCACGCTAGAAAGTATTCCCCAAGTTAGTTTAATTACTAGTTCTCATTCATTCAACAAGAACTTTGGGAATGTGCTCAGCAACTCTATTTTCTTCCTACTATTGTAACAGCGTCTTCGCCCCTAGTTCCTCCTGTTTCAAGGACAGTGGGCAATATCACACTTCCTTTTTCTAATTTAGGATTAAACTGACCTCTAGTGTAAGATGTTCCATGGCTGTCCCAGAGGAATAAATTTAAACAAGAAAATATCTACAAACATTCATGCTGTAAAGGC
The DNA here is from genome assembly GCA_024734555.1 of Trochalopteron elliotii. Lineage (NCBI taxonomy): Eukaryota > Metazoa > Chordata > Aves > Passeriformes > Leiothrichidae > Trochalopteron > Trochalopteron elliotii. Next base: position 776,278 of record JANPWX010000053.1, read on the forward strand.
TTTTGTGTAGTATTTAAGTCTAGATAAGCTGACAAATCAAACCACGCAATTGCGAAGTTTTCTTCTACTGAAGATCTGCAACTCGATTTTTTTCAGGATCACTTAGGTCCCAAATTACATTTCTGTTCCTTAAAATGCATTTACTGCTAGCAGATTTTGAATTCAGATTTACAAGACCTTTTTAGTACCAAACATACCCAATTAAGTCTAGCATACAAACACGTGAGCAGGCTATTGTGTTTCAAAGTATTGTGAAAAGTCTGAACTGTGGTAATGCTGTCTCTGTGCTTCTACTATCAAATCAAATAGAAGTCATCTCAAGCCTTCTCCATCACAGGCTAAATCAAGCAACATTACCTAAATTACTACAGCTAAAAGGTATCACAGTAGTATTAGCTAGGGCTCATCTGTTGCACAGTGAGTTGACTGTATCTGCACATACAAACAATATTACATTATCAGACAGAAAAAAAAAGCTACAGAAGCTCACACTTTACTTGTACTACTTACTGTACTACCAAAATTATGTGAGACATACAATTTTAAATGTCAATGCTGACTTTCGAAAGACTTCTTTTTTTGAAAAAATTAACGGCAAAGAGATCATTAAAAAAGAGGCTAAACACTCAGCTAGGCTGCTAGTCTACCGAAAAAGGAGCAATTTCTATTTTATTATGCCTTTAAAACTAAAGCCAAAATACAACTTTTTGGTGTCATTATTGCTATTTTCACCCAACAACCATAACTGATTAGCTGGAATAAGACAGTACTTGAAACACCAAGAGATAAATATGAGCTTCAATATGTTATTGAGCTCCTATACAGGCACAATCAGCTAAGCAGTACCTTAACTGTGAGTACAACTCTATAACTGTGTATTACTGAACCCAGTTAAGTGCTACATCTGAACATGAGTTATGGTCAACAGGAATATCCTAACAGATTTGTAAGACAAAAATATGAAAAAGAAAAGCTGTCTTTTAAGTGATGTTAAACTGTTTGTTTTGTAGCCAATAAAGCCGCAAAAACCCTTTACATGGACTGGGTTAACTGCTAACAAAACACCCTCTACTCCTCCTTTTTTATTACAACCTCCCACTGGTAGACAGGCAGACCACACATGTGGTTTTTGGTATCTCAGCTTCTGAAGGCTGGAACCAATTTTTTAATTTTTGATACCCACAAAAAAATGGAATAGGAGCTTGGTCAACAGCTTAAAAATAATTATGTGGTTGGCTGGTATTTGTTGTTGGGTGGAGAGTCTTTGCTCTTGAGAAAAAAAGAAAAAAGACTATCCTAACATTTAAATGCTTATATGTTTATAATTTTGAAGTTTCCAATATTACACATTGAGGTTACATGAATTTAACAGACTAGGCACCCTTCTATCAAGATTGCTCATGAAAACCTGGGTTTGGCCAGGGACAGAATTTCACTAGTTGAAAAGTATCATACAGAGAGAAAGAAGACGTATTCTTCTATCCCAAGAAAATTTAAGTGTGACATTTGGCAAGGAAATGTGTCTTATTCCACGGCAACACATCTGACCACTGCAAAAAAAAAAATAATTCTTGGTTTAAACAAATTTTAGAGATGCAACAGATTAGGCACTGTATCAGGCATTTTAAACCATAGCTAAAGGAAATTTTTCGGGTGAACACACTAAGAAAGTTTATTTTATGACTATATATGCTGAAGGCATGAAAATCTTGAAGAGTTCAGAAGTAGAAAAACTGACATAACTAAGTCAAATGTTTTCTCATCAGTTTTGCAGCCTAGCTACATTGGGATGAGGAATAAATTAGCACAACCTTAAATTCTGGCATGAATTTAGTTATACTGACAAACTTCTTTACTAAGAAATTCATATCACCTGTTGAATTGATGTAAACTGGCAGAAGAGCAGACTTTTTTCTACCACCATTAAAGCAGACAGTTCTAACTGTAGTGAAGACTTGCCAGAGTACCACCATCCCAAGATGTACTTTCAAAAACTCCACTGCTAAATGAACACTATAGGCAAAACACAGGTTCTTAACGTTTAAGGGTTTCTTTTAACAGGACATGAATTTTTGTATTACTTACAAATGGGAAAATCATGCGCAGCTACCAAATATATAGATAAGAGACTTAAAGACTGATGCAGCTTTTACTCTGCTGTTTAACAGGCATCTGATTTCTCAAAAGTGGTATATTTTCTAGCTGCTTTAAATATTTGTAGAGTGCCTTCAAGTAACATGTGCACAAGTTAAAAAAAATGTTAATCACTTTACTGCAAATCACTCTTGAAGACTACATACACCTTGGCATAGAAAGAATCAAACAAAGCTTGTAAATATAAACATAAGCATCTAGCATAACAGTTACATTTGAAGTTACTTGACTTTAAATACACAAAAGGATGAGGCAACAAAACGTAAGTGTGTTACATATTTTTAAAGGGAAATGCTTTTATAATTTGACTTATGTATCATAATGATCACCAATCCACACAAAAATAAAAGCAAATATATTCTCTCATTACGCACTTAGAAGTGAAAAATACATATTTATCTAAATAGTAGTAACTTAGACAGCAAAAGCACACAACCAAGGAACAATTCCAGTAACTATTTCAAGGAAAAACAAAGCAGATTACATTACATGATGTCCCTGTAACGCATTTTAGACCATGTTGTATGTACTACCTACAAACATTTATTAATTTTCTCATAAGGCATAGTCTTTCTGCGTTGCTGCAACAACTTTCTTTAGCATCAGCTATAATGTTTTATTATTGCAGTATGGGTATATAAATCCTAGAAGGAAAAATTTAGGTTTGCAATATAAATGTTGCCCAGGTACATTAGAAAGTCTGTGAAGCCATAATTCTGTCTCTTGGAACACAGTGACATGAAGCTTGATCAACCCTCAACTTTTCAGAACATGAATCATGATCCTGAGATTGTATGCAAGAGGCTCTGAAAGGTGAAAACTGCCTCGACACATTTTCATTAAAAGTAAATTCAGCCAGACCAAACATAGCACATACAGCTCTTCAATGAACACCACTGAAGTAGATAATGATCAGGCATCAGAGGTGTCAAGATAGAGCTGGAAACAGGAAGCTGGAGAGAAATACAACTTCTCAACAGGTAACAAAACTAGATGGGAGGCAGGACACTCAAAAATAAAATAACAACCATTTAAGTCTTAAGAATTTAATATCTACAGGACCTGAAGTTATCTTTATTGTTTCCTTTTAACTTCAGAGGTCAAACTCTTCTCATACTCATTAAAAAGCTTGCATCTATGCAGACTAGGCTTGCAGGTCTTTGCTTCAAACATTTTTCTATGCATTTTTATTTCTGCTGATCAAAGTAAATTAATTAAGTCTGCTGTCCAGTCTCACTTGCTGTAAACCTCCACAGATGGCACTGAACAGCTGCATTCTATTCGAGTGCAACAATTCAAATAATCTCTTATACTTTCCTTTCTAATCTAGAGTTTTTGTCCTTGCCTTTACTCACCTAAAACCAATGGAAGGCATTCTAGAAAAAAAATTCTTCCAAATACATAAAAAGCAGCATTAAAATTGTGTTTAAAATTGTTCAGTACAGCAATGAGTTCACCCCTTGCAGCCTGTGAACTAAAGTTATTCTCACCTTAAATGGACCTCCTCTAGGTGTGACTGAACAATTAAAAAAATGAAATGGAAATAAGTCAGTGTTAGAAACTTTTTGTAAGAGTTCAGTTTTCATGAGGATTGAAGGTATGAAAAAACAAAGTAAAATGTAAAAGTAAATGCTTTTCACTATCCTGCAAGGCTGACCCGTGACAAGTACAGGAACCTTTTAGCCTGGATTGGTGGCAACAGTCTCAGAACAAATTTAAACAAAAGTTTAATAATGTATTGTCATCTTAGTGCATTAAGCTGTCATGTCCTTGACAGCAGATTTTGATCAGTTATGTCACACAAGTTTTTATGAACTGTTTACCAGAAGCCCCAAAGTGAAAGCAAGAACTTTTCCAGACAGATCATTTCAGGTTTAGAGAGGAGCATTTTTCTAGATAATGGCTGAAGTCAATTTAGGAAAAACATCCAGGAATTTCAAGTTCAGAAGGCCACCCTATTTTTAAAAAGCATAACATGTATTTGAAGAAAAAAATGAAATAAGCATGACATCATTACTCTTGGGAAAGGGTGTTAGTCTATTACTAACTCTAGCTTTTGTTCCATGCTTCACAAATCCTGTTTGTGCATTGTAGGTTAATACTTACCTAAAAATCTCTTATAGGAAATTCACTTTAAGGTTGCTTGTCTTACTGCATGTGAAGTTACAACAACCAGACAGTAAATCCAGAAGGTTTTACAGTTGACAGAACCTCCACCAAGGCTCCATCTACAGAAATACTTAGCTCCTTTGATTTCATATTAAGTATCCTATAAAAATGTCTTTTAACAGTAATCTTAGCTTTCCTGAAATCTAAAATTGAAATGCAGTTTAATAATTTCTGAACAGAGATAATTACCTCAAGAATGTTTATAAAAATTCAAGGACTATGTTTACTTTCTAAACAGAAAGAAAAATGGCACTAAAAATCAAAATTAAAAGCAAATTAAATAGCTCAGTCATACTAACTAGTTTCAAAAACACTATCTAATTAAAAAGCAAGGATATTCAGAATTATAATCATCAACTTATGTTTAGTATTTTACCGATCTCAAATATTTCTCTATATGGCTTGCCCATTGTTAAAGGGCTGCCAGCATAACAAGATCAGCAATACCCAGAAACAAACAATAAGCTTGCTACATAGTACATGCTTTTACAGAAATTACTCAGCTTTACACAACACAAACATGCAGTTTTAACATAGTTCCAGATAACTTAATACTTCAAAATGTTACAAATTAGAATTGTGATATTTTTAAAGGAAAGCAATCATTTTTTATTCACTTACCAAGACTGTATTATATCTGTCCTCCAAGTCAGTGATAAACGAAGGAAATGCTGGTTTTGCCAGCTAGTTCAGAACAAACAAAACCTTAGACTTGGTAAGATAACGGAGATTTTTTCCAAACAGTAGATGTTGTAAACACCTACATTTGAACTAGTCACCAAGGCTCCCTTTATACAGTAGGCACCAAGCACTGGCCAAATGAATCCCATCATTTAAGCTCTAAACAAACCTCAGTTAATGAGTTAGAGGGGCACCACACAAGTTTTTAAATACATGGGTCTCAAGCATTTAGTGCTTTTAAGGAAATCACTTCAGATAATTTGGATATTGTAATAAAAACACTAAAAACATCTAAAACCTACATCGTAACTACTTACAGGGTATTGACTAGCAGCAAAAGTCAGTCACAAAACTTACTAATTTCTCATAACTTTAGTCATCAATTTTTGTCCACTTCAAGCAATCACCAACATCTGATCATTTCCAAAGTATTCTGCTCAGAGAGAGCTAAATGTTTCTTTAAACTACTCATGTCCCTGTGCTGGCTATAGAGGGAGCCTGGATGCCTAGATTTACACAGCTCAAGTAGTACTTTACGAAAACTCCCCCATTACTATTATTAAACAACCTTTAACACAAGCATACATTACAAAATTGCAGTCATAATAAAAAATAAATTATTAATATGCAAAGAAAAACACAAACCTCTTTCAATTAATGCCAGTTATAGCTGAAATGCTAACTAGAAAAAAAATCCAAGTTAATCAATTTCACAGATAAAACTTACTCTTAATACTATTTTAGCAGCCAGGGCCTTAATTTGCTTCTTTTTCTTGAGGAAAAAATGGACCAAGTCAGAAAGCACTCTGAATTATGATGTGAGCTTTGAGGTATCTACGCTTTACAAGCAAACATTAATTGGCTTGTTTTCACTTTGTACTGCTTAACTTCAAAGTAATTTTTACAGGCAGTGGTCATTCTTGCAATACTTCTGTTTGACAGCTTATTTTCCTTGGTGCATGTGGTTCACACACAAGCATAAGTTTACAGCCAGGTACATACACACATACATGTGTGTATATATTGGTTCTCAAAGCCTGTGTTAAGGAGGAATATACAATTTTTTTTCATTTTTTTTACCAGCCTTGGTAAGTGGATAAGCAACAAATTTACAGTTCTTTACATCCAACTTTCAGTCCACTGTACTGGCATTAAGGAAAAGAGCAATGCAGATATTCCATGCAGTTTGAATACATCATAATATTAGAAAATTAACATTCTACAACAGCATTTATATTTAAAAACCAGTGTGATGAACCAACTATAGCAATTATCTTTAAGCTTAATCTTCACCTGCAGGAATAATATGGAACCTGCTAATGTAGCTTGCTTTCATTATTTACTATGCGAAAGCTCAGGATAACGTGGCTAATAAGTAGTAGAACATGAAAGTTATCAGTGAAAGTAAAACTTAATAACTGGTTGGGACAAGGTAATGTCTGGTTTTGGTAAGTGACAGTTCACAAAAATGAGAAGGGACTCTCATGCAATCAAACTTTTGTCTCTTATTCCACCGAGTGTGTAACTGGAAAACACCACAACTTGCACAGTTGCAGCTCAAAGGTGTCTGAAGATGCTGTCTAGTCCTCAGCAAAAGAAAGATTTCTTAATACAAATTAGAGGGATGGAAAAAAAACCCTAAACCCTTGCTTCCCAATGATAACAGCATCTTTTAATCTAAATGCATTTTGAACTGTTATAATTACTATCGCATAGCTTACAAATAAATGGGAAAATTATTCTTAACATATTCTGAACTTGCTGCCATAAAGGCTTGCAGGTCACATGTCCCTTAGTAGAATAAAAATACTTTGATTTCAAATTCAATGGGCTATGTACTAAGTTTCATATTCTATAAATTTCAGTTTACAAGTGCCTGGAGTATTTCTTAATAGCAGCAGCAGTCTGATCTGATGTAGCAAAAATGAAGCAATAAGATCTTATTTATATCAGCAGCAACACATTAAATAAATCTAGTAACATCAGAAGAATTATCCTTATTTCATGTAGCATTTCAAGTTATTCCGGATCTTCATCCCTGTCAACTCATACGTAAGTATGCTTCTTATGATTTAGTTGTTGCCTACCTTCCTCCTCTGAGACATGCTGAGGGCGGCAAAGTCATTAAACAAGGATGAATTTGGTGAAGTTAGTGGATCTATAAAACCAATGTGAAACCAATGTGTTATATATATGTACACACTGCAAAAAGAAAATTTGTATTTTTTAACTTATTTCTGTATGGAAAAAATCCTTTTGACAAAGCTATGTCTAGCAATCACACTGCTAAAATCCCCAGCATTTATTAGATTCTGTGCAACTGCTTAATTGAAATGGTGCTCATTAACAGAATTCAGTAAGTTTAATTGCTGCTGACACTATTTAAAGGCCACCCAACATTTCACAGCCTTCATCTGTTGTAAGTGCTCCTTATATTTGCATGTCATTTTTAACCCTGTAGATGATACCTTACAATGTTTCCAAGTCACCAGAAGATCCTCCCAAAGGTTTGACAGGCACTGGAACAGGTTGCCCTGGGCAGTGTGTGAGTCACAATCCCCTAGGGGCACTGTCTAAGCGCAGCACTGAGGGAAAGCTTTAGCAGTGCACTTGGCAGCACTGGGATAACAGCTCGACTCCATCTTAAAAAGTCTTTTCCAGCATAAAAGATCCTATGATTTTATGATCTCCAGTTACCTGAAATTAGCAATCTTCTGTGTAACAGGTCTTACAAATAATGATGTGGATTTTGCTTGTCCTGTCACTGTTCTGCACATCAAATTTAAATCAGAACCAAGGATAGCAGAAGTCCACATTCCATTATTAACTCTTTATTGCTTTTTTTGTTCCTATTAATCTTTTCCAGAGTTGAAGTAGCAAAAACTGTATAACATTCACAGATACAACTTAAAACTCCAAACTACATGGCTAAAACTGTCAAATTAGCAGATGACTGCCAGCTGGAAACACTGGCATTCTGATGAAACACTTTCTTCAACACTAAATTCTTAACAGAGAATTTATCTTATATTTGTTCAACAATAAATATTCCCCTAAAAGGGCAATTCAACAAGTGAAGCACTGCTTGGCAGAGCCGGGGAGAGAGAGGGAGAAGGATCTGAGACATGACAAAATTTAAAACGGTTTCTAAAAGTTGGTCTGGTTTCTCTCCTTGACATGCATCACCATTACTATTTGGCCTGTCACAGTCAAACTCTGACTGCATTTAAAACTGGAGACCTCCACTGCCTTGAATAGCTAATTGTTCAGTGGTACAAAAGAAGCAGAGTTAATCTCAAAGCCTACTGGAAATAAACTAGGAAGAAGAAAAACAAGAAAACATCCACAAATTTTGACTTTCAAGCAAGTTCATTTTATAGTAGTTACCACCACCATGCTTAAAAAATTATAATCCTAGTAAGTAGACTAGCTGCAGGGTCAGACATGCAAATGGAGTTCTAGAGCATAATTTACACAGCAATTTTCAAAGCAGAAATTTATTTTAAATGCATGCCCTTGCCATAAGGGAGCAGTACCCTCTTCTTTAAAGAACTTAATTTAACAGCTACAGCTGAAATAATCTGCAGTGATTCTAAAGAGCACATTACAAAGCTCAATACACTCTCCACAATAATTTAATGAGTACATAGGCCTCCACTACCATGATATTTTCTTCAGCTGAAAACCATGTATATAAAACACATTCTTACAGCAAGGAAAAAATTTTAAGAGGCAAAATACTGCTTACACAACAAAACTGAATAGCTATTAAAAATCAGTTATGTGACATTTATAGGTATTAAAAATAATCAGTTATGTGACATTTCACAAAATCCACACACCCTAAATTTAACAGAAAACACCTGTACACTAATCCCACACAATAACTTAGCCAAGAAACATAATAAAAAGGGATACTACAGTGAAGCAACATAAACTCTTAAGCTATCAGTGCTTTACAGTGGATATCCAAACTAACATTTCACTTGAAGTGACAAGACTGATAATGACTTTTTTTAGTTTTTCCCCCACAGCAAAGAAAAAGCTAAAACTCTGAGTTCACTACACTACTATTAAAAAATAAAGTTCTGCTGTATCTCAAAATCAGAGAACAAGTAACACTCCCTTAAGCCTCAGTTTTGTGTAAGTGAATTTCTCAAATTTTCAAGCACACTTTTATATGTATTACTTAATACATATAAATATTACCATACTTACCATGGCCTGCATACTGCTTGGCACTGTCATTGTGAAGGCTAGGGGAGCTGCTGCTATTTGTCATCCTCTGTAAAAATAAAAGATGAAAGTGTACATGTAAAATAAAGCCTTAACAGATTAAGTGAGGGCATTGGGGACGACTTTTAGAAAGTTTTAAGGACAGCCTACGAAACTTGTGCTCATCCCCCATTTAGTAAATACACTAAGCAAACAGACTTGTAGTTGACAAAAATGTTTAGTATAATAAAGCATTTTTCACAACAGAAATGCAAACCAAAAATTATTGCATATTAAAATTAAACACTATCTTCATTCATTTCTTCTAAATGAGGAGGATCTACCAAACCTATGGTTCTCTCTCTGCACATTGTGAAAACATTGGATAAGACAATTACTTATCTCCTTAAAACAGTGTTTCACACCCCACTCCTGAAACAACTCCTCCCTTTAATACACTATCACCACAACATGAAACTTCCCCAATGAAAAATACTTAAGTACTTGATAGATTCTTTTTAAAAATAAAAAAAACCTTTTGAGACCTTTCAGCAAAACATCTGATTCTTCCAAGTCACCAGGACATCTGAAACCCTTTTAACATTCCTCCTAGGCTCCACTTGCTTCTCCTACATTCCTCTAGAGATATCAGCTAGCAATAAACTGGACTAAAGTGAAGCAGTACTGCTCTAAGAGCTACTGCCTCTTTGATAGAGAAGTTTTAGTGTGTCTCTTCTTACTCCTCTTATTATTTTTCTTTCACCAGCTTCCCAACAGGAAGAAAAAGTGTGAGAAGAAAAGGAAAGCAAGGTCAGGAAGTGTTCTCCATCACTGAGAGAGACAACCACTAATTTGTTAAAATACTCCCTGGCATGCTTTTGGCCCACATCAACCCAGAGTCTCCCAGCCAATTCCCAGGCACTATTCAGCAGTGAAAAGGTTTGAGAACCCTTCAAATCAACAGTTTACATGCAGACTCTGCTTTAGTGGGTGAGCATACATCAGCACAAACAGGCCATTTTATGCCAGCTGGCCCTAAGCATTAAGGAAAGTTTCCAGGCATGTTTCCTTCAGTAGTCTAGACACAGACTGACTCAGAACTGGTCACTGGAGTTGCTCTTTATAGTTATTCTTCTCCATAGCCAGTCTCAACGTGACAAAGGGTAAGAAGCTCACTATGTTATACTTCAATGCCATTTCATCTAAATTTTGACCACAAAGATCAATATTCTGGAGTAATTTTGGCAAGAACAGAGGACAACCAGTAGAAGCGGGAGCTACTACAATTCAAGTCTCCCAACACTTGCAGTTTTCAGAGCATCACAAACTTCACCAGGACTGCTGCTTTTAAAACTTGTATCTAAAAGAACAGATGGTGTAAAGCAGCTTTTATGTGGAATGCTTACAACACGTAAATAGCACGTAAACCACCAGCTTTTTCAAGACTTCAAGCAAGCCGTTTGCTACGTGCTTTCCTTATTTTGATGTCATGTGTCTCTTGCTCCTAAATATACTGACCTGACACAATATAAATATCACTAACTGCTCAAGTGATAAACAATTCTACACACAAAAGGCATGGGTCTAGTGAAACAAAATTGACTTGTTTTACAAAACAAGTTACCACTTTGAGAGACCCACACTAAATTGAGAAACTTTGCCCAAATTCAAAGAAGCTCATCCTATTGCTCACTATCATCAACATAAGAATAAAAATACATCAAAATAATTTCTAGATTATAGTAGCTGAAGTAATCATACACAGTATTCCCCTCCTAAGCAATGGAAAGAAATTGAATAGTTTGTCACAAATATTTCAAAATCATCCCTGTTGGGCATTTTTTGGCATTTGAGACATCCACACCAATCCTCAAACAAAGGGGTTTAAGAAGAAATTTCCTTAAGAATACCTTTCAGATTTGCACAAGAATTGTGCAGGTGTGGATAAAAATAGTATTAATGTCCACTTATAATAGCAGATTTAATAATAATTTTAATGCAAAAAGGTAATAATTTGTTGAAACAGGAGTAAATATGATTTTGAGAACTGTGTTGGTATCAAAGCTGGCTAAGCATATAGGTTAAACATGGAACAAAGTATTTTTATTCCATCAATATTCACCATCCTCAGGTACAGGAGTCAAACATTCAACCAACAGAGTTTCAATGTGAACAGCAGCCTGAGATGACAAAAACCAGCGCTGACATGACCCCTGAGAACATACAGTGCACACAAGGCACACTGTGACAGAGCATATTGTCCTGGATTCTGAAAGCACAGTGCAACCCAAATCTGTGGGCATCAACTGTGCTATTACAAAGTCAAGTTCCCATCCAAGGCACAAATGCATCCTGCACACACCAGGATTCCGAAAAACTAAAGCTTGGGCAGCTCTTGCCTTAACAACTGCTTGTAACCTGTAACTTGAATAGTTAGAAACCTCCATCACATTCACAAATTTTTCATTTTGCTCACTTTTATTACACATGTGCTAGTTTTTTACCTTAACATTATTCATAGAAGACCTGCATGTAATCAGTAAGAGCTTTTTAAACTGTTTTAATATTAAAATTTCTACCACACCCAAACACATTTAGTCTTAATGAAGGCTACTCCTGTATCTGATTTTTACCAAAAAGGTCTTCAAAGAAAAAAAAAATTAAAAGAACACAAAAGTGCTGTTATTTGTGTTTTCCAGAATGCAGCTTTGATTTTAAATAACACTTCTCAACACCTTCTAACGATGTTGAACTATTTTTTATACAAACTCCATTTCAAGAAGATTGTAAGCACCTCAAGCCCAAGGGACAAAAGCTCCAGAAAGGCAAAAGCAACCATTAACGTGGAAGAAAACTGAATATTAAGCCTGACAGGGAAGGTAAGCACACACATAGGAGAGCTTCAGACTGTTTTAGTACATCAGGCCTTTTATCATATGGAAGTTAATACAGAAAGACAACTTTGTGATAACCAAGTAAAACACTCAATTCCACAAACTCCTTTTCTCTCCCTGCCTATCGCCATGATTTGCTGAGCCTCTTTAAACAGTACTCAAAATCCAACTAGGATGGCTGGCACACATCCTGCCCTTCCTCCCTTTAACAGAATTTAAAAGTTGTTCCTGTTTTAGCTTTTCCTCACAGAAGAGATGCTCCAGTAGCCACATCTTTTTCGTGACCCCTCATGGGACTCTCTTCAATATATCCCTGTCTCTCATGTCGTGAGAAGCCCAGCACTCCAGGTGTGACTTCACCACTGCTGGACAGAAGGGAAGGATCACCACCCCTTGACCTTTCAGCAGTGTTTTACCTCAGGCAGTCCACTTCGTCCATGCCGTATACTAAGAAGAAGTGTACAAACATTCCCATCTTCTAAAAGGAACACACCACTTTGCCTCCACTCCTCAATATTCAGTAACAAACCCCAAAATTGTATGTGCACTTAAGGCAAGTTTGCTTTACTTTCATTTCCCTCAAGTGTATATTACAAAGTTCTCATCAAGATAAAGCACTAATAAAACTTTGATACAGACAATTAGACCGAGTTTTGCATGGCTTATAAGACTTATCTTGAAGTGACTCCTTTTTTCTCCACCATTTCTTTTCTCCAAATTACATAAGAGATTATATTTATTCCTTTTTTCTCCATATTCCCTGCCCTCACCCTGAGAAAGTACAGATTTTCCTCATGGTCGTTCCACAGTGCTAAGCATACCATGTCAAAATATTATGCAGTATGTCACAATCTAGTCTCTTCATCTTACTACTGTTTCACTGGAACTGTATTTCAGAATATTTCTTTATAATTTTTGGAATAATGTTGACTGGAGTACAAGTAGTCATTCTGCAAAAGATTAGGATTGATTTGTTTGGCTGTGACATTGCTTAGTTGTCAGATTCTGTGACCTACACAGGGTGGTATCTTTTGCTTTTCTTTTTAAACAATCCAAAACCTCTTTGACAGTTAACACGTGTGGCACCATCTACAGAATGACCCACTCAACTGCTGAAAATAAAGCAACTGGATTTCTTCAGAAAGCATTATGAAAACAACTGCACAATTTTACATTTAAAATAGCACATCTGTAGTTACACTCAGTTCTCAACAGTTAAAAACTGAAGACATTTACAAGCTTCTGTGCTATAAGGAGAGTTTTATTACTCAACTGTTGGCAGAGGCAGCAAGGGCAACAAAGCTCTTGGTATTTATTCAGCTGCAAGGCTTTGAGGTGAGCATGGTTGCTACTTCTCAGGCTATTCAAGAATGCTTGGTACACCAACATTTGCACGGGGAAAGCAAGCAAAACCAATTCTTCTCCATTGCTTGGCCTTGCCTTTAATGCTGAAGACTTACTTCCTCATTATTTCAATTAGGGTGATTTACTGGGAACTAAAGAATCTTCCTTTCTACATAACCTGCTGTCCAACAGTCTCCATGTAGTTAAAAATCTCATCCCATCAAAGTAAAGAAAACCAGATTTCTGTGAAGCAACGTGGATGAAGACACCTTCTACTGCTTGATGCACTTACAACCAAGCTGCTCAATTCTAATACAACATTAAAAGCTTTAACATCAACACTTCTCTGCCTCATGCTGCTATAATGCCCTTTGAACAGCCCAACGTAATACTATTAAAGTTTCTTTGCACACCAAGTGCATCTTTGGTCAAGTCACAAATTAGTCAAAGGGCAGCACTAACGGCAGAGGAACAGTGACACCAGCCAACCAAGTAGCACACACAGAGCAACTGAGCAAACAGCCAAGCATTAGAGGCATCCCAGCCAGCCAGCTCCTGCCTCTTCACTGCTGGGAAAGCCAAAAGCAGTGAGCTGCTTTTCGAACCACACCTCTGACTGTCTCTTGGCAACTGCTGCTATGCCAGAAAGCAAAAAAACAGCTTCAAGGACAGCATGCAGCCTGTGGGCCATGTGTTGCACAGGCCTGCTCTGCAGTCAGTCAGTATTACTTAGAGAAGCGGAAAACAGAAAAAAGTGCTTTGGTAAGATGGAAAACAAAGCTGTTAATATAGTATATGAAAGCATATGCGGATGCAGGGAAGAAGAGACATGTCAAATGAAACAGTCTTATGGAAAAACACAAACCATTGAGGACACAAGACTACCAGTCAACAGGAAACCAAGTAACAACAGAAGATGATGGGGGGCAATGGAAGGTCGGCCAACAGCAAAGACCTTTGAAGTAGGAAGAGTGGAAGGATGAGGCAGAGAGGTAGCTTTCAGAAAGGAAGAAAAAGTAAGAATTACAGCCACGGCCACTTCAAAAATCCTGCCTCTTCTGAACTGCACCAAGTTTTTACTCTGTTTTCCCCACTGCTAAGTGAGTATTGCCATTAACTGCATCTTCACTACTAATCTAAGCCCAAAGATATTTTCAGGATCTCATAAAATATTCTTCCACAGATAAAAATGAAATCTGAAAGTCAAAAATAGCCATTCTACAGAAATGTTGACAACTAGTCATCTACATTATTTAAGGTCAAAGCAGCACATCCACTTCCAATTCATCAAGATATAATCCAATTTCCTCCCTTTTGCTGCTTACTTAACACTGAGTCTGAGAGATCAGGCACTGCACACAAAAATGTGCTAATTGCAAACTTTGATACAGCTTGCTTGATGCAGGCTGGTTCCATTATATATGCCTTATGATAACCCAAACATACACAACCACATACTCTTTTCAACAAATCTCTGTTTAATGTGCTGCACATGACAAACACATTCTGGAGATTAGACAGGAAAAGTCAAGACAACTCATCAGTTGAATACCTGATGATTATGTTGAGAGGTATGTTGTGAATAAAACAAGGACAGCAGAAAGATTATTTCATGGTAACAGAAATGAGCAATACCCTGAAGAGACTGACTTTTTTACTATCTTTGCTAACTAAAGTGAGGCCAGTTAAGCAACTTGAACCAAGTGTTTTACCGTGATCATTAATTCCATTCTTCACCTTCCAACAGTAAAGATTAGTTTCAAAAACTCAGGTGTTTTGTTTGCCAGCACTGTTGTGGCATTGTTTGTTTAAATGCCATCCTTTACCATCATGTGCATCTATAAAATGTAGGCTACTTTCTTGTTTCATGCAGAAAGCACTGCACGAAGTTTGATGGAATAATTGTAATGGCACCCAAAAGTGCACTGCCAGCTAAGATTCTTCAAAAGGATGCAAAGAGCATGCAGAAATAAAGCACAGAACCATATGATGAACATTCAACCAAATATCAAATGGATGTTCAATACACAGGGAGGTGTCACACATCTCGTGTTCTGATTAAGTCCCACTAATAATTTTCCCACTGAAAAAAAATTACACAACATCATGAGAAATACAACTCTAAATGTAACCCCAAGGCAGCACTGGAAACAAACTTAACATTACCTAACATCTTGCTGCATCTTACTACTGTTTTTCTATCAGTGTGTTTATGTGCATGCTTGTGCAACCTCTCAGTTTTAAAAAAACCAGCTGAGGAGCTTGCCTCATATCACATCAGTGATGCATCTATTTGTGAACAACACAGATTCACCAGAGATGACAAAGTAACTCAGATGGAACCGATGTTTCTGCAAAAACATCGAGTGTTAACGAAATACTTTACAGAAGACATCTGATGTTTCATTGATGGCAGAAATTTTTAGTATTTTAGTTTGATTCGAGAACCTGGAGAGAAATAGGAACATGGATTTGTTCTCTCCACCCTACTTTGTCCCACCTTTACATTATGAAAACTTGCTTTCAGTTCCTGTGTATTGTGTTTGTACCATTCCAGTTCCCATTCTGTGGGTGTCCCACCAAGGACTCCTCTCTGCTTCAGTCCCTTTGCTCAGTCTTTCCTGAGTAAAGATAAGTAAAGGTTTCTTCTTTACTTATCTTCAGCTCAGCTTCTCTAAGCCCACAGCCTAAGTTTCTTTTTCCTTACCAACCCCTCTGCTCCAATTAACACAGATACAGCTCTCTTTCATTAAATATAAATCCACTTTCATGCTGCTTCAGTCTGAAGTGGAAGAAAAGGAAAGAGGGAAATTAAGCTCATCAGCATTCCTTCTCTGAGTTCAGGCAAGGCCTAGATTAGGCCAGAGCTGCAACTGCAAAAATGTACTCAAGATACAACATGCCAGTGCAGATTACATCTTTGGGAAACTATTTAACATCTAGGAAGTCTCCAGTGGGTCCATATAAACCAGTTCTGCAAAGGTTTAATCAAGCAAGAGGTATATCCTTGACACAATAGCCAATCTATCAGATTCAAAGTCTCCATTCCAAACCACAAAGGACTAGTATTATTTAAAGTCAAACTCACTAAAATTTCTCCCCTGCCTTGTTCTCCAAAGGGCTGCATGATACAGAAAATCTCACTTCAAGTGGCTAAACTTTGTCAGTATGGACTTAACCTAGAAGTTGACATACAATCCAAACAGCATTACCAGTTTTACCTATGTAAACAAGAACTTAAATTACAGGAATCAAAGGAAAAAAAAATCAATACAGGAATGCTTTTCAAACTGCAGTTTGATGTTTGTAAGCACATTCTCAACACTAATAAAACCGTTCTTCTGAAGTAATTTTTCTTATCCTCCAATGGGCAAGAGGCACATTGATTTCTTCTGAAAGAGAAACAATAATGCCTTGACTGTCATCTCAGGCATTAGTAAAGTATTTAAAAATCCTATGAGCATTCATGTTAGATGCATGCCTTCTCGTCTGTCTTTCTAGAAGAAACTGCTATAGTTAAAAATTGGTGTTTAGAAAGACTAGTGTTTCTATAGAATACAGTTTAAGGATATAAAACATAATGACTTTGTGTTAAAATTATAGGACCTCATTTATACAAAAATTTGTAACTGCCTCAACAGTTCAACAGTACACTTTGGGATCAGAGGTTAAATTTTTTCTTTTTAAATCATGCATAACTGTCAAGAAAATATTTCCATACTTCTGCAATTCTGTCTAATAAGAAAACCCAGGTGTCTTGAAAACATGCAGTAAAAAAAAAAACCAAACAACCAAAAGAAAAAAAAAAAGGAACACACCTAATTAATTCCCACCTTTTGCCGAGTTATTTTTCAATCCATAATACAGCCACAACTGAGATCAAAGTAACCTCATAAGGAGAGTTTCCTCAATATAAAAGAAGAGAGTTGTTGTCTGGACTCAGTGTGAACTGTTTGACTTGTACTCTCTCTCTCATTTACTAGAAATTGCTTTGTTTAGTACAGGACAGACCATCTTCTCTCAGGGACAGGCTGTGTCTCTTAAAATGCATAACACTTTGAGGGAGTTATTAGAGTACTTCATGTGTTAATTCAGTACTTATTTAGGTTTTAAATACAACAGACTTTTGTTGCAAATTTTGTATAATACTACCTACACAATAAATTCCACCTCATGGGAGTTCCTACGCCAACGTCTACAGAACACTATAAATACAAGAAAACATTTCAGAAGATTTAAACATCAATTCAACATACCATCACCAAAGGCTGAGTAGACAAATTCTGAAATTTTTGCCTAGTAATTTCACGTTTGACAGCTCATATTTTCCTTCAGCGACTTGTGATCTTTGAAAAGTTTCAAAATTCGATTTTTATGTATTTAGCAAAAGGCTATCAAAAGCTATGAGCATAAAAAGAAATCTAGAAAGTCACATTCGGAAAAGAAACCTAACACGGAGTTAATGCTTGCAGCAAAGCTCAGCACAACAGCTCAGGTAAGTGCAAATAAAACCAGATTAATTTTAAAGCAATGATACTGTTTCATTTCCATTTGCAAGATTCAAGTGAGTATATACTCTCTTTTATACAGGATGACACATTTTTGTCCTGCCTCTTGAGCAGTTTGCCCTCTCTGGTGTAACACCAGCCGGAACTAATGAAACATTATACAAATCACTGCTATTACCTGAATCATGGGATACTTCGTTTCAGCAGGACTTCCAAATCCATTAACACCAATATAGTTGGTGCTGAAGTATGAATCCGTTAGATTAGTATCAGCTAAACCACCACCATCCATCCCGGGAACTAAAAGGAAAAGAGAAAAAAGAAAAATGCTTCAGAAAGTTTCCTTAACCATGTGTTTATTCACTAGCATCTATTTTATATATATATATATATTATTTTTTTTCTTTTGGCAGGAGAATAGAATATGATACTACTGTCTTCTCAGCAAAACAACCAAAAACATAACAGTGCATACCATGAAAAAGGAAGTTAATGAAAGAAGTTACTAAATGGGAGCACTTGTAGCATGAAGTTACAGCACAAATGCAGGAAGAAGCAATGAGGAGTGTGAACTTTAGAAACAAGAATAACAAGGACGATAATGATACCAAAACCAAAATAAATTAATTAAAAAACCTAGAAGGCAAGCTTATTTTATGAAGACCCGTATTCTTGCATGCCCTTCTTGGAAATATGTGCATTAAGTAGAGTTTTGAACTGGATGCACTGGCTCTTTCAAAGGGTAACATATAGAAAATAAAAACTTAACATCTCAAACCCTTTCACAGAAAGCACAAACACTTTAAATGCTTCCTTAAGAACTTAAGACAATTTTCATCATCTTTCTTTGTAAAGTGGCAACAATTTCCTGAAATGTAGCCAAAAACATCTTTTAGATTGAAAGCAAGTATGAACGATGCAAGAAGAAATTCATCCCGGCTAGAAACAAGGGCTTTGACATACCAGACTTCAACCACAAATGAATTAATTCCATACTAAAAAACTACAAAAAACAACAAGAAGCCGTCATAATCAACACAAAACTCTCAAGTAGGTATTACTTCGACAGGGAAAACAAATGCATTTACAATGGTATGCAAGCTGCAGTTCAAACGAACCTTCTGTAAAAGCACCCACAGTAAATGATAAAAACACTAATCAGTATGGCCCGGCCACTGCAAGCCAACAGGCATGAGTAATGGGTAGCTTCAAGGTAGGAAGGCACACATCCAACTCAGAGGAACATCCTGTACCAAACTATCCAACCTGAACTTCTGGGAGGACTCGCAGCCAGGTGGTGACACCCGGAAACAACTTCCTGATCCTAATCCTCAAAGGAAATAAAATGCAACTTAGTGGCACAGCTAAAGGAATGCACATTATAAACCCTCAATTTTCATCAGAACAGGAATTTTCCCTCCAAAACAGACTGCATAATCTGGTGAGCCATTTCCATGTGTTAGGCACAGGAAACAGCAAAAGTACAGTCATACGTGACCACAGGAAGGGCTGGAAGAGGAGGATGACGAGTAGCATGCACACCACAGACAGAAGGAAACACTGCCCAGCTGCACTCCCCTGAGACTGGAGCTGCATGAATCAGCCCACTGGGGGTAACACCAACACCAGTTCAAATGGAGAACTGTGTGAGAGACCAAATAAATGGAATATCTCAGTGGGAATAAACATCAGTTTTGCAATGGAAAAAGATTCCTGAACTTTTGCTATGAAATCTAGAACAATATTTGTATATTCTGTAGGTTTGAAGGAAACACCAGAGAAACTTTAAAGATGCTAAATATTAATGAACTGCTACTTCTTTTTACAAAAATTTTAAAAGTTAGCTAAGACAATAGGAAAACAAAACTCCCTCCACTATCCATGCTCTAGCTCCTCCTTCATAATTTTAAGTAAGTGGCAACATAGAAACTTCAGAATTCCTCTTGCTGCAGCCCTTAAAAAAGACAAAACTTTTTAGATTTGTCTTTTAAATGACTGTTCCTCTTGTCTTCATTTGGGAAAGTCTAGGAAGAGTATTTTATACTCTTTTCAGAAGTCCAGAAAAAATATTTTATCATTCAACTCCTGTATTATGGAAAATCGCAATATCTGCAGTAATGCCAATTACTGTCTCATCCTTCCTGCCACAGTCAGTATCTAATTTACACTGTGAAGGTTAGCAAGGTTCTTTGGCATCATGAAAAATACTAGGATTCACTCATACAAGAAAACAAAAAAGAGAGCAAATCCATGTCTAATTGTAAGCAGTTTCAGTCCAGTTTGCCCGTAAATTATTCAAGGTTTTAACTGTGGTTTTTATTTATTCTAAAAATACATTTCCAATACAGCTTTCTCTGCCTATAACTCAGCTGTTATCAAAAACTCCTGCAGTTTTTATGCTACACCTTGACTGACCAGGAAAAACTGTTTTATTTCCAGGAACAACTGTCATTTCAAGGTACACTATAAAATTTCAGCAGTATATCTGCTACTTCATCTTATGCTTTTGGCAGAAAATAGCATCTATCCGATTTTTAACAAACTAGCAAGATACTCCTTCAGATGACACCACCAGCTTCCCAAATCCTTCAGGCTCTGTTGAAGATTTAAGAAAAAGATTATTCTTCCTGCTTTTCCCTCTGCTCCTCACTATGCTAGAGTCCATCATGAGAATCCAGGTACTTCCATTTCTCTGTTTGAACAAATACAATTAATGAACAAAATCCTTCAAACTGGGAAGAAGCAAATGAAAACTTGCAAGTTTTTCCACACTGAGAAACCCCAGAGCTGGCCTGCAGTAACTCCAGAGAGGTGGTACAGCTCAGTCACCCCACACTGACACAAAGCACTTGAACCTGTGACCGTAACCTTGGCAGGGCACAGACATAGCACCAGGTGCTTTGCTCCTGCTCTGGCTCAAACACCCTCGGTGCCAGGCAGGTCAAGCTGCAGGCAGGAGCAGCTTTGGGCAGCAACCCCAGAGCTGAGCAAGGCTGAGGATGCTGCTGGGATCTTAGACACTGCAGCCTTTCTACTGCTGGTATTTCCTGTGCAAGCATATCCAAGACACTTCAAGCTGCTCAAAGCTACAATTTAGGCTATTGGCACAGCGATATCTAACTGGGCACTTCAAACAGCAGAAGCTACTCAACAACATTTTCTATCATCTAGCTGCAGGAAGACCATCTCTAGACTGAAGTGCTATGGTTTGGCCATACCAATCAGCCTCCTTGTGCCACTCCAACAAATGGCTGTACTCCAGTGCTGACCCACCTTCACAGTGCTCAGTTCCACTGGTGCCACAGCAATTTCAAAATGGCTTCAAAGCCAGGGATTTTTATTGTCCTCTTCCAAATGGTCTAGAAACATACTGCTAGCAGAGGGATCCAGAGCACAAGAAAGCATATTCCACAAGAACAACCAAAAGAAAACCATCAAAAGTACACTCATTGGAGCAGAGGACAGTTTTCTTGGCAGTAGCTCAGGTTTAGAACAGAATGCTCTAGAAGTGGCAGATATAACTACTGCCTTCAAATGAAAATTCAATCCTAGCCTCCTTAAACTGACTTTCCTGTAGCAATTAGAAAGAAAATTAAGCCCGCAGAAAAGATGAAAAAAGTAATTCTTGCATTACTTATAGAGTGAAGAAAGGAAGCGTTCAATACATTCTCCACTTGTGTTCAAAGGGACAATAAGCTTTCACACTGCTGACAGCCCAGCAAATATCTGAACAGCCAAAGCATTTTTACTGTAATTGCCACCTGGCCTTCTCTATGAGAAGCAGACAACTTTCTCCTCCTTCTGCCAAACATTTAGCAAATCAGAAATTCTCACTTGCTTCTTGAAGACTGTAGTAGTTTAGAAAAATTATTTACCATAAGCAACCCATAGAAGGCCTGCAGAAGTGGGCACACTTTACCACACAAGAAGCGTGGTATTAAAAAAGTGGAAGCCAAAGCTTGAAAAAAAAATAACTTAGTCCTCAAAGTTTTTATTCTTATGTGTTTACTAATTCACATCAGTCTCTGCATTTGATTTATCCATCCAAATCTTTCCTATAGAACAACTGCAAGCAAACACTTTAAAACATTCCATACACCATGCTGTTAAAATACTAGTGAAATTCTTCTGATGTCTGTCTTTTCTCTTTTAAGACCTTGATTACAACTTTAGGTAAGTTTAGGCAATTTTAGGAAAATCCTGAATTAGCTATTTTTTGTTAAAGCAGTAAGCCTTGTGCAGCAGCACTATCCATGCATTGAAGCTGTACATATTTTAAACAGATTCCTCTTGGAGAGAAGCAACAACTTCCTCGTAAAAGCAGAAAGCATCATCAGGCAGCTCTGAGTAAAGACGGATATGTGAGAGAACAACAAAGAATCCAGAGGGGAAAAAAATGCTAACACATTATGTAAGCACCTGTGTGAAAATAGAACAAATTTCTAAATTCCTTCAATATTCGAGATAGAAGGTACATCCTGGCAATTCTGGAAAGAAATTAAATAGAACATCTTGAGAAATTAAGAAAGTTTTCTACTTTTTATACACATTATCTAATACATTTCTTGCTTGGTGAGTAACACTGCAGCTTAATGTGACAACTGCAATTAAAAATAAATATCTTCTTATATAATTCCTCTCCCACAGAATTTTAGCAGAAAGTAGGCTTCCCGCCAGATGCAGACACCAAAGAGGAAAAAAAAACAAGAAAAGATAGTTACTTTTGCCTTACTCATGACAATGACATTTTTCAGAAACAAAGTATCATATCTTAAGTATCATAGCTTAAGTACTGCCATGAACTCAGCACATACGCTTTAACTGAAGTGGGTGGTTTCAGTGAATTTTAGTTTAATGCTTGTCTTGTCTAACACTAACACTATCAGAACACTAATACTATCTGAAAAGATCTTCTAATGTTTTCATTCTATGATTTCACTAACCAGTAAACAAATACTGTATTATCCTAGACTACTTCTTTTATGAATCCAGTATCAGCACTGATGATCTCAGACACTGTTCTTAATATAAAAAAGAATCCTTTCCAATAATGTGATATATATTACTCCCAAAGCGAATGGGCTAAAGCAAGGCCACGATAGATTTAGCTAACAATTTTAAAAACAACATTTTAAAGACTTCTGGCAAGGTAATTAAACATGGATTGAAATAATTCATTTTGCTATTAGTACTTTTTTCCTAAAAAGTAAAAAGTTTATATATAAACTTGATTTAAACTCTCAGCACTGCAACAGTGTACTTTTCACATGCTGGTAAACTGAATCATAGGTTCATTGCATACATGTGCATCCTAAGGACAAGGTGTTATCTCAGCTAGATATAAAGCAGTAAAAACTGCAGTGCCATATCTCCAGAGGAATTTACAGAGATAGCTATCCTAATATTGAGACAAAAACAATAAAACATTTATATAAAGCTTGTCTAAGTAAGTAATTTAAGATTTGTGTCCTTTTAGTCACCTAGAAGCACCAAGGTGTCAGAGTAGCTTACACTTGTTTTCCTTTTTGTACTGACATGTACATTTCCGTAAACCAGGAAATCCTGTGCTGGTGGTGCTAGCCTTGTACACCTCAGTGTTATTTTCTCTACAGTGCTCCTACTTGGAACCTGTTAGGGAAATTGGATTCTCTGCTGTTTCTTTGCCTCTCTCATTTAATGCAATGTTTTTGAAACACAGACTAGGAATGTCTGAAATAGAGGCACCAGACAAAGAAAATGAACGACGCTTCCAGGCATGAGAGGCAAAAATAAAAGCACATGCCTGGGTTAGGAGGCTGTGGCCGAGTGCAGTTGGAGGGCAGACAGCACAACTGAACCAAGTTGGCTGAAAGGCAGACAGGAAGCAAAACAATTTGGGAAATGCTGCCTTATTTACAAACACTCCCACTACGGGAGGAGATATTCATGGGCAAGCAAAGGAAAACAGCTATCTTTACCACAACATTAAATGGCTGGGCTATCTTTTTTTTATATATACCTCACATATCATAAAAGCATCTGATGAAGACAAAAAAACAGCATAGGCGCCTTCCTTCTGCTCTGTAGAAGTCTTGTTACAGAGTCTAGAGCAGCTGGACTCCTTCTCATGGACCAAGTCCAAAAGCACAGTGATAATACAAATTAAAGTTGATACTTTCTCAAAAGAGTAATCATAACTATTCTATTATCAGAAACAGCAATTTAAAGTGATACAATTACTTAATACCATAGCTTTCAGAGCTAACCCTCTCCAAGATCTTTCACAATTCCTAAAATATTGCACTGGACTATTCAATAAACTGCATCATTTTTTGCAAATATTTAAGTTTTTAATAGCCTCCAACTAAAGTTCAACTTTATATAAAAATAATTGCAAGAAGAATGTGCAGATAACCTGAAGAGAACATAAGGATATTTTTCAGAGCAGCTGGGAAGAACACATAAAAGAAAGGAAAAGTCCTCCTGCCATTTGCCTCAGCAGTAAACCAACTGAAGTTGAGAGACTTTCCATAAATTACAGGAATCACACATTGCATGACCAACGTGACAACAACTTGTATAATGCGGGTCTCTGCTCTCACTTACATATCTGTGCTTTGTTTCTAAATTCCTATTCTCAAATTTTAAAAAGGTCAGGAATAAAAGGCTGTTAAAAGACAAATTAAAAATACAAGTAAGTTCTAAGCACAAAATATCTTTAAGGATCAAACAAGGCAACTACATAACTGGAACTTGAACTACTGAAAGACTCATGAAGCCTACACACACCCAAAAGAGCATGATCAATTTCAGCTCATGTCCATACACAGTGATTCACCACACCATTTTTCTGGTGGCATAAAGCATTACAACCTTACTAGAAAGCAACAAATCAGGAAATCATCAGCCACATCAGCTTACTATCTAAATCCCTGCACTGACCCCTTTTCATCAGCTGCCTCACAACCAAGATTATTTTTTTCTGCTTTGAAGGCTCTACAGAAATGCTTGTGTCTATCACCCTAGCCTCACTTAGCATTTGTCCACTTTTTCCACAGCAGTCTAAATTTGTTTCTAGCTGGTTCCTCACACATGGAAACCTTTCTGAGCTAATCCTCAGAGTGACTATTTTCTGGATATTCAAATCATTCCTGAAGGCCCACTCCTACAGCAATAGCTAAAAAAAAAAAAATCAGTTTCTAATACTTGCTAGATAGAAATTAAATAGGGATGTCCTCAGTCTTGAAAAACAAGCTTCCAATTAAGATATAGCAGAGAGTTCACCCATGTAACATAACTAACCTCAGACTCACACTCCTTTAGATGTTTGCCTTTGAAGCAGGAGAACAACAACACGAGTAATACTGGTACAGTATTCTTCAGTACCCAACACAGGCTGGGTTCTATCAGAAACAAGTAATTACCAATACTCCTCAGATAGCCACAATTCTCGTGAAATATCTGGACTCTGAATGATTTCCTATACAATAAGAAAAAACTATGAGGTATATAAACAGATAAAATCAAAGCAAATTAATAGTGTAATTTTTTTTAAGTTTCACTGCCCTGAAAATCCCAAATAACTTAGCAGATAGAGAAGGGAAAATTTCTCATTCTTTTTCCTTAGCACCCCCGAATCATTTTCCTTCTAGGGCCATTCACTTAACAATTGGACTCAATGATCCTCGTGCGTCCCTTCCAACTGAGAATACTCTGCGATTCTGTTATTTCCACACGAAACACATAAAAGCAAAATGAAAACCCATGTCTAACTGCCTGATTTCTGGAGCTGACATACGAGACAAAAAGTGATTAAGTGAACTCAGTTATTTTCCTTTCTTCTCGTGCATCTCTAACTGATTATTGGTTTTACTCTTCAATTTTCAATTGTATCGGTCTCCAAATGCTAAGAATTGTTTTCCCATTTCTTAAAAATATTCAGAGCAAAACAAAATTAAAATTGTATGATCCATCAACTCCTGGAAAAGGCATTATGAAAATTAAAGGGGAGGTATCTCTAAAAGAAAAAAAAAATCCAACTGAGGTTCACAACTAATACAGCATCACTCACAGAAAGTACAAACATGTTTGGAAAAAGAATTCTCAACCATAAACCTTTACCATAATAAGTATTTTCTCCACAGAAGTGGAGAAGAAACAAATCCCCAGAAAAGTGAAGAGTATGTGATGTACTGCAACTATACTTGTACTTAAAAGTTTCATGTAACTGTTTCTAAACACTTCAACCTGTAAATACTGAAATGCTATCAAAGATAAGAAAAAAACACATTTAGAATAACCCTGACCAGTTTCATTGCATTAAGAAGTGTAATCCAACAGATTACCTTTAGTATCAGTTTTGATTAACAGCTCTTTCCATTTTTTCTATATCAGCTGTTTCACCTTGTTTAAAAAGGAGCATACTGGTAAAGAATCAAAGAAAATTCACAAATTTTCTTTAAAAAGCAGAAAATTCACAAATGCCTATGTCTTTCCACTCCAAGACTCATGTATTTAGGCATTTCATAAAAGCTAAGCTGTAATGCTCACTAAACTAAACAGAGGGTGATTGCATATGGAATTGCTACAGCAGTGGCCACTACTGCCCTTGACGAGACACAACATGCAGGTGGTTGGCCGTGGAAACGAAAGTAATGTTTTTATTAGGACTGTGAAAACAAACATAATGATTTTATTAGGCCAACCTAACACATGCCAAGTCTTGATGTCCCTTTCCACCTTCTCGCAGACTGGCAATAAAGTCTATTCGCAGATGGGCTATTCTCAGCAGCCATAGAAAAATGCCACCTTGCAGAAACACAGGACCGTTTCCCAACTACGGATTTCCTAGGAGGGCTTTGCAAAAGGCTTTCTAGCAGATAACCAGATGCAAACATGGTACAGTAAGAGGGTGAGCTGGGCTCTGGCACTGGAAACTCCTGCAGCAGCACTGCTGCTGTGGCCAGCTCCCCACAGGCAGCTCTGCAGCTGCCACTGGGCCCAGAGGACACCCGGCTCAGCACCCCAGTGTTTTATAGGAATCAGAAGCCAGACAAAAGGGGGAGTACTATGGATTATGAACTTCACAGCAAAAAGGGGAGCAGAAATCAGCAAATCTTTGGAGCCATACTTCAGCTTGTATCTATCAATATATAGTATGAGGTCTACGTGCAGAAGAATATTACACCTGTTCAACTACCTGAAAGTTAATAAATACAATGGCAGTTGTTCATGCAACTTTAACTTGTCTGGCTTAGGTACAGGCATGACACATTTTAATACCACAACACTCTCCTCTCCACCTTCCCTCAGGGAGCACTGAGAAAGGATGGTGGCTTAGGAACAAGCCCGCAGCATGCAGCAAAGCAGGCTGCTGGTCTGCTGCTTACAGAAGTTGCCAAGTGCCACAGAGAACAGAGGGCACATACAAGAAGAGAAAATCTTTATGCTACCAAGCCCTCTACCCATCCTTCCATAGGCTATTCCTTTAAATCTTATTAATCAATTATGTGTTTTCCCCTAAACAGCAAGTACCAGTCATTTCCCCACCTCTGCTCCTTCTACAGCCTTCTGACACGTGGGACATAAGTGTATTAGAAAAGCACCATGTGCAAATTTAAGCAGCTACCAAATTTGGAGAAAATTAGTTATTTTCCTTTCCCCCTTATTTTGTCACAGAAGTCCTATGTAAAAAGGATTAATTTTTTAAATAAAATTTTAGATAGGCAATATCAGCTACATTCCCTATTCTGTATGCAGTCAGCAGGCCACATTACTCTTGGAAGGTGAACCATGCAGAAGGCTGAGCACTCAACTCTGGTGGAAGAAGCAGGAATGGTGCTCTGAACACGTGTTTCATGTCAAATAGTCTGGGGGCAGTGGGCAGCAGCACTACCTTCTGAGAGTGGGTGGAGCTCATGGGCATGGTCCGTCTTGCTCCCCAGGAACATAAATATCCACATCACCAATCCACACCAAGCCCACCTCATCTCTGATATTGGACAGCAGTAGATATGTGGACAAAAGCATAAGTATGAGGCAAGGATAAAGCGGCATTTCCCAGCAGGATTTCTCAGCAGCCTTTCAGCCATATATAGGTAGGGGAAATGGAGTCTGATCCAGAGATGGGGAATTTTTTGTATTTAATAATCTCAAGCAGAGTTTTCTTCCAAGACTATCTGATCACTTCTGGAATTCTGTCAGATGTTAGCACTCAAAACATCTGTGGGCACAAAATAGCTTAACCACACATCACCTGAGAAACTGCCTGGTTAGCTCTGAGGATGTCAGCTGCTCGTTCCTCTTCATACTCTAATAGGGAAATACTTCACATAGGAATATTTCTTGCATTTTCACTGTTCACCATCTCCTCATCACTCAACATTCCTACCACCCATGTGGTGAAAATAAGTCGGTATTTGGGGAGCCCTTGTGATTACCACAGAAAAACCTGTAAGTAAATTAATAATCCTGTACTCAAAGCAGGATTAGAGTAACACGCATGTTAGAATGAGGCACTGACCCACTTTTAACAATAAATAGGCCTACTCAGTTAATTAGTCAATGAGCATTATCTGCTCTGTGCACTGAATGAGGCTGGTGTCCAGTGAGGAAGGAGCAAGAGAAGGTGGCATCCACAGCCACAGTAAGACTACCAAATACTTCTGAATTAGACTGTACAGTCAGTGACTGTACAGGCAGGTGATTTTTGGCAATTGCCAATTTCATATTCTTAACCTCAGAACTTTTTTAATATGACTTTGTGTCTTACTTCCTACATCCACAGAAATAAAAGCTTTCATTCCATCCACTTGGAAATCCCACTGTTAACACCACAGGCCATCAGCAAGGTAAGGAATTTAGACACTAGCCTGTCAGTACCTATACATATCAACTTCAGATTTTGAAGAATTATTTTCCTTATTTTTTTCACAAATGCATCCCAAAGCAAAGAAGTTTAGAAGTGAGACTAGGCCCACTTCCTGGCTTTTCAACTTAAATTTCCCTGTCCTTCGTTTCTGGGCTCTTTTTCCCAGCTAGTGTCCTTCAAGATCTTCTACCAGTCAAAGCTTTTGCCCCCTACAACAAGCAATGTGGCCTTCCCAGCAGGCAACCACTGACAGCCTCATAGTGGGCTTCTCCATTATTGGTGAATGAGAAGCCTCAACTGGGTAAAACTGCAGTAAGCACATTCAACAGAAGCAAGCATTCCAAATAATTTAACTGCTCAGCAGTATCGATCCCCAAGCACACACAGATTCTGAAAGTTTTTGCCTTAGATTCAGGGCATGGGCAAATTTTTTTTAACTGTTTCTTAGAAGAGTATCCTTCATATAGGAGCTTTTAGCTGCAAACTAAATTATGCTTCCTCTCCCCAAGTCTGAATCCCCTAACCAGTTTCTTTCATACAGGAAAAAAAGTGTATTTCACACCAAACTCTGTCCAAAAGAAGAATTAACAAAGATTGACTTACTGCTGCTGAATCCCTCCAACATATTTCTATTTAATTAAAAAAAAAAAAAAAAAGGCAAGAGAGCCTTCAGCTTGAATAACTTAAGTTTAACAAAAATCTGGGAGACTTTTAACAGAAAGCCTTATGCATTAAAGGCTCCTCCTGAAAGGAGAGACATGACAGTGTTGTGTTAATGTAAGACACTGAGAAGCTTGTACCAACTACAGAGATAATACTCAGCAGCACAAGCTCACCACACCTGGCAAAACAATTGCAGGATCCTGAAAGATTTATCTAGCACTAAAATCCTACATACAGGACGTTCAGCATGGTTGCATCTTAATTTCAGAAAAAATATGGCTGTGACCATTTGGTAGCTAAAGCATTTAATGTAAATAAATGCCACGTTTGTGTAAAAAATCAATAATGCAGCCAAGCTTAATATACTCATGTAAAAAGGCACGGCTTCTCCGAAGCAGCATGTTTTCCTAGCCTGCCAAACGCTGCTTCACCTACAAAACAAATGGTTATTAAAATCAGTTTACTGCAAGCTCCATCTGACTATCGGCCTGCACATCAGGAGGATGCACAACCGACCAGCAACAGCAGCGCAGCTCTGCACGACATACAGGCTATCTGAACTCTCACCACTTGGAAAGGGGCTGCGCATGAGGGCTGGAAAACCTCAAGAAAAAAAATTTGAAACCATTTCTGATCACAGTAGTAAATAACGCAGGCATCTACCACAGAATCATACTAACATTAAGGCTGGAAAGGATCTTGGGATCATCTAGTTCAACCTCCCTGCCAAGGCAGGATCACCTAGAGCAGGTTACACAGAAACCCGTCCAGGTGAGGTTTGAATGTTTCCAGACAGGGAGATCCATAATCTCCCTGGGCAGCCAGTTCCAATGTTCTGATACCCTCAACGTAAAGAAATTCTTTCTCATGAAGAGATGAATCGCAATTTATAGTTATTTTTCTTGTAATTTTAACGTCGTATTTTAGCTGGAGCATTTAAAACTTCCAAGAGCCGACACGCAATATACGCCGTTCAGAAGAGCCCATCCAAGGCTACCGCTCCGGAAAGAGCTGCCTCCCTGCTCCCGGCCTGACTTCGGCCAGGGAGTACCTGTGAACCTGCATCAAGCCTCACCAGGCTAGAAGGACGGATAGACAGCTGTCCGGGAGCCCCTTTAAAGCCACACAGGAGCCCCTACCCGCAAACACCTGCTCGCTCCTTCCCATCGGTACGGGCCGAGTCTCCCCTTGGCAGCCGGCCCAGCCCCGTCCCCGTCCGGGACGGCGGCAGCCGTGCGGCGGCCCGGGGTCCCCCGCCACCACCATGGCTGTTGTTATTTGTTTCCGGCAGCACCGCGGCGTGTCGGGGATGAGGAGCAACGCGCCGCCCGCCGCCCCCTCCCA